>MU004440.1:0-84928 GCA_010405375.1 Lophiostoma macrostomum CBS 122681
AATAGATATATAGTTATAGTTAGCCTTTATATACTATAGCCTACTAACTAGATATCTAAGTTCTTAAATTAGTAGTTCTATTAGTACTAGTAAGTATATCTAATCTACTATCTTAATTATAGCCTAGCTATATCTCTTTATAATAGCTATCTTTTTTTTTACTAGTATAATATAGTAGTTATAGAAATATAAGTTAAAATTCTAAATTTCTATTATATATTTAAAATAAATAAAAATCTTATATATATATAGATAGTAGAAGTATTTATTAGTATTAGATAAGCTTAGTATACTTTTAATACTATAGATTTTCTATCTTTTTAATATATTTTATAGCCTCTAGATTATATTATTATATATAGTAGGCTATATATTCTAATAGATCTTTATAACCTTAATATAACTCTAAGTCTATATAGAAAGCCCTAACTATATAGAATTTTTAATATATAAAGTAATAGAGAAGTAGAAAAGCTAGATATATAATACTTTTTCTATATTCTTTTTTTTCTTTTATCTTTTTCTATAAATAGTTTATATATAGTAGCTTTTATATAGTTTCTACTTATCTTATTTAGTATAATAGTAGTATATTTTCTTATCTACTAAATTATAGACCTAAGTTATAGCTATCTTTTAGGTAGGCTTAACTTTCTAGATTCTATAATTAATTTATTAGCTATTAATTAACCTTCTACTACTTTATACTTTTAAGTTACTATCTTATTTTTTATATAAGTATCTATAGCCTAGCTATATTTTTTTTTACTAATAACTTAACTAGCTTTATAGTATACTATAGCTTTACTTTATTTTAATTAGATAGTTAAATCTAATATATAAAATATACTAGATTCTATTTTATAAAATACTTTAGCTATTTTATTTATTTAAACTAGCTAGTTTTATTAGTTTTTATAGTTTTTATATTTATAACTTAGATTTTCTTTTTATATATCTATTATATTATTTTTTAACTAGTTAGCTTTATATAAATAATATTTACTATACTATAAAAAATAGATAGTATATTACTATTATTATCTTTTACTATTTTAATAATAAAGTACTACTAGAGTCTACTAGTTATAAAAAAAAACTATATTTTTATTTACTAATATAATATAGTTATATTATTTAACTAAGTTTATTTATATTTTTTTTTAATATATTTATAGTATATTAATATTAATTATAATAAAGCTATATTTATTAGTACTATATTAAAATCTAGTAAATAGCTATTTTAGCTTTTATATTAGTAGTTTTTATAATAGTAATAGCTTAATATTTTTTATTAGTTTAATTAAATATTAAAAAAATATTTAATAATAGCTTTTTTTTACTTATTTATAGTAGTATAATAATACTATAAATATATATTAAAATTAAGTATATTAGTTATATATTTTTTATAAACTAAAATACTATATTTATAAAAATAGTAGATATACTTATTTATATTTTTAAGTAATAGTATTATTATATTAGTTTAATTAAAAGTTTTTCTATAATAATAGTTTTAATAATATTATTTATATTTTAATTTAGAAGTCTATATACTTTAATAAAACTTTATTTTTTTATAATTTTAATTTAGTCTTTTACTATATAAATAAAAAAATATAATATAATAAACTAAGTAAATAAATAATATTAGTTAATATTTATTTTAAATAGTAAATAATAATAATACTAATAAAAAGTAAGTTAAGTCTAGAATTTAAATAAGTTAGCTTCTTTTCTAATCTATTTTAGATTAGCTAACTCTAATATTAAATCTAATTTACTATAAATTAGATTTTACTTATTATATTATAGTAGTTAAACTTAACTTTCTAGATTCTATAATTAATTTATTAGCTATTAATTAATCTTTTATTACTTTATACTTTTAAGCTACTATTTTATTTTTTATATAAGTATTTATAGTCTAGCTATATTTTTTTTTATTAATAGCTTAACTAACTTTATAGTATACTATAGCTTTATTTTATTTTAATTAGATAGTTAAATCTAATATATAAAATATACTAGATTCTACTTTATAAAATACTCTAGCTATTTTATCTACTTAAACTAGCTAGTTTTATTAGTTTTTATAGTTTTTATATTTATAATTTATACTTTCTTTTTATATATCTATTATATTATTTTTTAACTAGCTAGTTTTATATAAATAATATCTACTATATTATAAAAAATAAATAATATACTATTATTACTATTTTTTACTATTTTAATAATAAGGTATTACTATAGTTTATTAGTTATAAAAAAAGTTTATACCTTTACTTACTAATATAGTATAGTTATATTATCTAACTAAGCTTATTTATACTTTTTTTTTTATATATATTTATAGTATATTAATATTAATTATAATAAAGCTATATTTATTAGTACTATATTAAAATTTAGTAAATAGCTACTTTAGCTTTTATATTAGTAGTTTTTATAATAGTAATAACTTAATATTTTTTACTAGCTTAATTAGATATTAAAAAAAATATTTAATAATAGCCTTTTTTTACTTATTTATAGTAGTATATTAATACTATAAATATATATTAAAATTAAGTATACTAGTTATATATTTTTTATAAACTAAAATACTATATCTATAAAAATAATAAATATACTTATTTATATTTTTAAGTAATAGTATTATTATATTAGTTTAACTAAAAGTTTTTTTATAATAGTAGTTTTAATAGTATTATTTATATTTTAATTTAGAGGTCTATATATTTTAGTAAAACTTTATTTTTTATAATTTTAATTTAGTTTTCTATTATATAAATAAAAAGATATAATATAATAAACTAAGTAAATAAATAATATTAGTTAATATCTATTTTAAATAGTAAGTAATAGTAATACTAGTAAAAAGTAAATTAGGTCTAGGGTTTAGATAAGTTAGCTTCTTTTCTAACCTATTTTAGATTAGCTAACTCTAATACTAAATCTAATTTACTATAAGTTAGGCTTTACTTATTATATTATAGTAGTTAGATTAGTATTTACTTTAGTTTACTTTTAAAATTATTATTATACTACTTAATAAAAAATATATTTTACTATATAAATATAATATTACTAGTAGCTTAACTAGCTTTATAGTATACTATAGCTTTATTTTATTTTAATTAAGTAGTTAAATTTAATATATAAAATATACTAGATTCTACTTTATAAAATACTTTAGCTATTCTATCTACTTAAACTAACTAGTTTTATTAGTCTTTATAGCCTTTATATTTATAACTTATATTTTTTTTTTATATATCTATTATATTATTTTTTAACTAACTAATCTTATATAAATAATATTTACTATACTATAAAAAATAGATAATATACTACTATTATTATTTTTTACTATCTTAATAATAAAATACTACTATAGTTTACTAGTTATAAAAAAAAACTATATTTTTATTTACTAATATAATATAGTTATATTATTTAACTAAGTTTATTTATATTTTTTTTTATATATATTTATATTATATTACTATTAATTATAATAAAGCTATATTTATTAGTACTATATTAAAATCTAATAAATAGCTACTTTAGCTTTTATATTAATAGTTCTTATAGTAGTAGTAGTTTAATATTTTTTTCTAGCTTAATTAAATATTAAAAAAAGTATTTAATAATAGCTTTTTTCTACTTACTTATAGTAGTATAATAATACTATAGATATATATTAAGATTAAGTATACTAATTATATACTTTTTATAGATTAAAATACTATATCTATAAAGATAGTAGATATACTTATTTATATTTTTAAGTAATAGTATTATTATATTAGTTTAACTATAAGTCTTTCTATAATAGTAGCCTTAATAGTATTATTTATATTTTAATTTAGAGGTCTATATACTTTAGTAGAACTTTATTTTTTTATAATTTTAATTTAGTTTTTTACTATATAGATAAAAAGATATAATATAGTAGACTAAGTAAATAGATAATACTAGTTAATATCTATTCTAAATAGTAAGTAATAGTAGTACTAGTAAAGAGTAAGTTAGGTCTAGAATTTAGATAAGTTAGCCTTTTTTCTAACCTATTTTAGGTTAGCTAACTCTAATACTAGATCTAATCTACTATAAGTTAGGCCTTACTTATTATATTATAGTAGTTAGGTATAGTTAGAATAATTAAATATAAAGTAAATACTAATAATAAGTATAAGTAGTAAGTAGATATTAAACTTGGTATTTATTTAAGTAGTTAATATATAAGCTTAAAGCCTTTAAATACTAGAAATACTATTATAGTAATAAACTAAATAGTTATATCTTTTACTACTATATATATACTACTAGTACTCTATAAGGCTATAATATACTCTTCTTTATAATATATATCTTGTCTATATATATTATTAAAGCCTCTTCTACCTCGCGCGTAATAGAAGTACTTCTCTACCTCTTACGTCCTCCCTTGTCCGCACTGCCTTCTGCCTCTTGCGTAGGTTTTTGTGGCTGTCTACGCTTTCTCTTCCCTTTAGCCTTCTTGTCCACGGTTTGTTTAGCACGCTTCGCTCGCGCTGCTTCAATGTCCTCGTAGCTCATCACTCTCGCCTTCCCAAGAATCTCCGACTTTGTCTTTCGGCGAGTCTTCGCTTCGTCATTCATCTTCGATAAGAACCGAATGTGGTCCTGATCAAGAGCCTGTTGCGTAAAGGATATTTGGGCAGCATTGGCGAGCTTCTGTACGAGCTTTTGATGGCGCCTTGCGCTCTGTTCATCATAAGGATCCTGCTTTATCAAAGTAAGCAGCGACGTAAGAGCCTCTGAAGTGACTGGGGTTACAGGTGTCTGGGCGGCTTCGCATTGTGGATTCAGTCCGCCACCTTCGCAGGCTGCGCGGATAGGTAGCGCTACGGTGGGGACCTCGGTGTCAGGTGGCACGATATCTCTCAATACCCTCTCTGGGTTGAAGGGGAACAAGCCAGTTTTGGCCCATCCTGCGAGGATGTTCTTCTTAGTCATCGCCTGTTCCCTTGCAGGGCTGTACAGAGTAGTGAAATGTTCCTTGTTAACCACAGTGACTCCGCTTCGGTATAAGCGCTCTATCATGTCACGATAAGCGGCCTTCAGGGGACCGAAGACAGCAACATCGCAGGGCTGGAGCTTGTGAGAAGTATGAGAAGGGAGCCGGCACAAGACGATGTTATTTTCGAAGCAGAACTCCAAGATTTCGAGAGTTTCATGCGTTCCAAAGCCATCACATATCAGCACACGTGGTTTCTTACCCGCCCGTGCTTTTGTTTGGGGATCAAAAACTCGCTTCATCCACTCCAGGCTGAGGTAGGAGTCGTTATAGCCAGACTCGGAGTGTGCATAGACCCACCCAGGCGTCGGGTACGTTGTCCAGTTACTCCGATGGGTGGAGGCTGGCCAGATAATCATGGGGTTCAGACACTCACCACTCGCCGACACGCATTCAATGGCCGTCACCATGGTTCGCTTAACGCCAGCGCCTCTATAATCTCGTAGATCATCCCTACCTACCAGGACCTTGACTGAGCTTAGCATGGAAAGCATGATCCCTGTCTCGTCCATGTTGTAGACATTCTGCGGCAGGATTTCTGGCCTATCAAGTTCCGGTCCGACCACCTCAAATCAGGACGTGGCCTTGTCATATATGTTCTTGTCGTGACGATTCCAGTCCATAGCTCTATGCTTCCGTCGGGCGAGCTCTGGATGGCGCTTCGCGAAGGCCTGAGGCCAGTTCTTGTTCGGCGGCTTGATCGCCTTCGCTGGGGATCGTCGGCGGGCGATGCTGAAGGCTAGGGAAGGGATGTCCTTGATCCGCCAGGGAAGTCCGAAGTTAGCCGCTCTAATCAAGTGCTGGGCGAAACCTTTCTCTTCTAAAGGGGTGAGATACTGCTGGCCTTGGGCCTTTGTCCGTCGCGACGGTCGTCCCTTCGCGCGGTACCACAGAGTGGTGCGGGACACGCGGACATCACTATGTGCTGCTAAAGCAGCGTACGTTCTACGCACATTTGGAGGGAGTGTTTGCGCCAACGCCTGGCTGGCTGGATCCATGGCTACTCAGTGTGGTGATGCTCAGAACGGAGGGCGAACGTGTGCTCAACGCAAGTGGGCGAGGCACGCCAAAAATAGAACAGGACACGTGGCTGTGTGGGAGCCGAACTAGGCATAGCGAGTTGTGAATATTGCGTTCCTAATTCCGGATTCCTGATACCTGATTTTGCGGTATTTCTATCGCCTGGATTCATGGATTCTATCGTATGCGCTATATGCCATCTTTCCGAAACGGAACATATGTCGGCTAAGAGTATAGCAGCTTAGGCGCCATTACTCTGTATTCTAATTGGGTGAGAGCGTGGTGGTGTGGCGTGTGGCGCACGCAAGGTCTTATCGATACAACGACTCGTGCAGAACAGCTCCGCCAGTCCACGTCGACGCTGCAGCGTTCAGCCGCAGCAGCCCTCACAGCCTCGCCGCACTCAAGATGGGCAACATCCCACACCCACAACGCAGCTTCGTTGCTTTGCGAGCCTGTTCCGGAGTCGCGACAGAGCCACGTCCGCCGCGGAAGAGGCAGCGCGCCGCATCATGGACGGCCTCTCGGGAGCGGCAAGCGTGATTGCTGTCATCGACATATCCGCCAAAGTCGCGTCGCTCTGCTACAAGTACTCAGTCGAGGTCAAGCATGCAAAGGACGATATCGAGCGCCTTCACAGAAAGGTCAACGATACCAAGACCATACTCGAGAAGCTTCAACAGCTTCTAGATAAGCAGGGCAAGTCGCAGCTCCCTGCTACAAACACGTTGCTGGACCCGCTCC
Organism: Lophiostoma macrostomum CBS 122681; assembly: GCA_010405375.1. Lineage (NCBI taxonomy): Eukaryota > Fungi > Ascomycota > Dothideomycetes > Pleosporales > Lophiostomataceae > Lophiostoma > Lophiostoma macrostomum. Next base: position 6,839 of record MU004440.1, read on the forward strand.
AAAGATGCTCGCAGGAGTTGGAAAGGCTCGAGGCTACTCTCCAAGCTAAACTCAAGCCCAGCGGGCACCGTAAAGCAATGCGGCAAATCGGCCTCCGAGCATTGAAATGGCCGTTGAAGAGTAAGGAGGTGGAGAAGACGGTTCAGAACCTCGAGAAATACGGGCACACTTTCAGCCTTGCCCTCCAAGTCGATCAGACGTAAGCCTCCACACTCACACCTGCCGTTCTTGTGTACAGCGTCTCACTGATCCTACAGAGCCCTTGTGGTTGATATAAGCCAGCAGCTAGACCTGACAAAACTGCCCATTGCAATAGGTGCTTCCTTCGACTCGCACGCCGACGAGCACAACGCACGGTGTTTGCCGAACACGCGCATCGATCTGCTGAAGAATATTACAGATTGGGCGAATAAAAAGGACGGTAAACCTATATTCTGGTTGTGCGGTATGGCTGGCACAGGAAAGTCAACGATCGCAAGGACTGCTGCCGAAATATTGGACAAAGACAACAAGCTTGGAGCAAGTTTCTTCTTCAAGAAGGGCGAGGGCGAGCGCGGTAACGCCTCCCGGTTTTTCACCACCATCGCTACTGACCTGGTTGCCCACGAGCCGGGCATACTCCCTGGTATCAGGAAAGCACTCGACGAAGACTCGGCTCTGTCACAGAGGGCATTAAAAGATCAATTTGAGAAACTCATACTCCATCCACTTTCGGGGGTGCAACAAACACACTCGACTATCCCTGTATGGGTAATCGTAATCGACGCGTTAGACGAATGCGAGAGAGAAGAAGACATCCAAGCCATATTGCAGCTTCTCACTCGAGCCAAGGACATGCAACCGGTATCGTTGCGGGTCTTGGTGACAAGCCGGCCAGAGCTCCACATTCGTCTTGGCTTCAAGCAGATCCCAAACGGGACGTACCAAAATCTCGTCCTTCATGAAGTTGCAAAGAACACTATTGAACACGACATACATCTTTTCTATGAGCACGAGCTTAGTGTGATACGCGACGCGCGCATGCTGTCTCCCGATTGGCCGACAGCAGACCAGATCCGGGCACTGGTCGACCTAGCCGTGCCGCTATTCATCTTTGCTGCCACCGTATGCCGATACATCGGTACAAAAGGAGGCCATCCCGAAGGATATTTGAGTAAGGTACTAGCGTATCAAAAGTCGAACTTTTCTCAGATTGACCGAACATATCTTCCGATTCTAGAGCAGCTGCTTGTCGAACAGGAGGAAGACGAGAAAGAAGCCTGGCTTCAGGCGTTTCGAAAGCTCGTAGGCAGCATCGTTGTTCTAGAGAGCCCGCTCTCTATTGCCTCGCTTGCACACCTCCTGCAAGTCCCGCAGAAAGAGATAGCGTGTCGGCTAGATGCTCTACACTCTGTCCTCAGTGTTCCCAACAACCAAGACATCCCCGTCAGGCTACTCCATTTATCCTTCCGTGATTTCCTTGTCGATCGCAAGAGGCAGGGCAAGAACCAGTTCTGCATAGACGCGAGAGATACCCACAAGAGTCTTGCGTCTTTCTGTCTGGAGCTAATGTCTGGGCCAGATGGCCTGCGTCGGGACATATGCAATCTATCAGGACTCGGAACTGTAAGGAGTGAGATCGATGAAGGCACAGTCACCCGTTATTTATCACCGGAGCTACAGTATGCGTGTCGTTACTGGGTCAATCATCTCCAGCAAAGTCAGCAAAAGATAGCTGATAGAGATGCAACATATCTCTTCCTTCAGAAGCATTTCCTACATTGGTTCGAGGCTATGAGCCTTATGAAAGAGTCAAACAGATGCATTCACTTGCTTACTAACCTTCAAGCTCTTACAATCGTAAGATTTCTACCAAAGTATTTGACGCTTATACTAACGAGTAATGTAGCCAACAGCAGATACTATTTCTAGTTTCCTCTCAGACGCTAAGCGATTTACACTACGGTTCCAACCCATAGTCGCAGATGCTCCATTGCAGCTTTATTCCTCTGCGCTTACGTTCGCGCCAGAAAGGAGTTTGATACACCAAGTTTTCGAGGAGCAGGGTTCTCAAGATATCAAGATGATGTCAATGAGGGAAAAAGATTGGGATGCGTGTCGCAGCACGCTCGAGGGCCACAGCTCGTACGTCAACGCGGTGGCCTTCTCGCCAGACGGGAAGCTGGTCGCGTCCGCGTCGGAGGACTCGACGGTGCGGCTCTGGGAGGCGGAGACGGGGGCGCACCGCAGCACGCTCGAGGGCCACAGCTCGTGGGTCAGCGCGGTGGCCTTCTCGCCAGACGGGAAGCTAATTCAAACAGATCGAGGTGACATTGCTCTTCCTTCTCCTACCACGCCATCACCCTCAGTCCCGCTACCGCAGCCGTCTCGCATCTTCGTAGAAGACCAGTGGATCTCTATAGATCAGCAGCAGTTGCTCTGGCTTCCTCCTGAATATCGGCCGACTTGCTCTGCAGTCAACGGACAATTAGTCTCTTTAGGCCACTTTTTAGGGCACATGTCCCTCTTCAACCTTAATATATCACAGGCTTCTTATTGACTTTTCTTCTCTTCTTTATTTTCTATTCTCTCTCTTTTGTAGAGGGGGCCAGGGAGAAAGAAGTATTTATGTGTCTTAAGTGTAGCTCTAGAAAGTTCTAGATAATGCTACTTACACAATAAGTAATATGGATAGAGGTGACCGCATTGCCACATAAAAGCCAAGACTCCGAGTTGAGCTTAGCGTGCTACTACCATCTGATTTTATTACGTATGACAAAGCTATGTCTCATCACGCGCTAAGGCAGGCAAGAATTCCCACCCGCACAGAGAAACTCCCGGATTTCTCACCCAAGAGGGCGCTCAGCCTATAAAGCACCCCAGTGATGAAATTATCATCAAGCATCTGTCCTATACCTCCGAAAGTCTAAGAAAAGCCTTGCTCTACGATGGAGCAGGGGGTTATTGCGTAAACGCAATCCATCACAGCAAACAAAATCTCTAACAGCAACGTCTAACATCTGTAATTTTCTATTCTATATCTGCTAGTGCATATTGAATCGACTATTCTGACTGCAATCGATATATAAATTCCCTTAGAATCGTTTGGCCTAACCTAAGGTGGTGAAGAAGATGGTTTTGTTCCGCTATAGGGGTTGTTCCGGTACGCTTGGATGGACGTTAAGTAATCTTTTACTATTAATATTATTATTATAGATTATATATATCTAAAGGGTTAGTTCTAGACCTTAGTAAATTACTTACTTTTTTGGTCGATACTATTAAGTATACTCTATATTGTAACCTATTCCTGCTTGATTGGCTAGGATGGTAGAGTTCGTTTGTAACTTTTTCGCGGTAGACTTCCCTTATAAGATTTCGGTAGGCATTGGGTTCAGCTTTGATACCCGAGGGTCGGAATCTGCTTGGTTATACGTAGCCGTCTCTTTTCCCTGTACGTCTTGATGGCATGCTTGCAACGCATAGAGCTGCACTTCCTGCTTTCTACCTCGTACCTGCCTTGTGCAGTATTTACGCACACGAACATGACTCAGACGTGGCTACGCCCACACGCCGCGAGATAGTGTCTCGTTCACTTCTCATAATGCTACGTGCAGCAGGCGACTCTAGCTAAGTAGGTCCTTCGGATCACCTTCACACAATGTTGGCCTGTCTCCCCGCACCTTCGCTCCAACGCCCTTCGAGATCACCAACATGCATGTCAATACACAATGCTGGTGGCTTCACCATCACGAGGCGTGAGTGCGACACTTGGCGCGCACAGGGAACAAAGCTATGCGTATGTTTCATGTCTTTCTGACTACTCACTGTCTCATGTGCGCATACAATCAGCGCGCTGTGTACGCACACCTCACGATGTCTCGGGCTCCACCGATTCTATAAAAGAGTCCTGATTTGTCCTTCCAAGCTCTCTTCTGCGTCCACAACCACAACCACTTCGCACAACCTCAAACTCCTACCCTCAACTGACAACGCAAGGCAAACCAACCAGCAACGTTGCAAGTCCCAAGCACGGAACAACCAGCGTCTTCATTTCTGTCCTCGGTTCAAGATGGCCGGTGTCAAGCGCGCTCGCTCAAGCTCTTCGTCTGCAGCTGCAGGACCTCGGGCTCGTAAACAGTACAAGAAGGAGTCGGGAGCTCCCGTCAAGGTCGGAGAGGGTGAGGATTCATCCACCTTCTTTCGAGATGAGTATCCACTAACATCTGGTTGGACAGCCATCAACGCTGGGACACCAGCAGCGGGCAAACCATTCTCGCAATGGACACCCAAAGAGTTGGGCAGGCTCAGCAACAACTCGAAAGAGTCAGACAATGCGGCCTTCAAGCAGCTTGACGATATGGATATGGACGAGAATCTCATCCCGACCGAAGACACTCAGCGGGATGATGGTGATGACATTGATGACGACGACAATGGTTCAGACCTCGATGACGAGCTTCTGCCATACACTGGCGCTGACGGGAAAGGCCGGTTGATCCCAATTGGGCCTCGCACGCTAGCGAAAGTCGGTGTCAAGGACATGTCCATGCTCGCTATGCTCACGGAGTATTCGACCAAGCACTTTCTGAAAGAGCTGCACTTCCAGAACATCGTATACGCTCACATCGATTGGAACAAAAAGTCCCACATCACCAAGATCAACGCCTGGCGCAACCAAGTTTACGGGCGCGCCAATCAGACGATCAAGGAGGTAAAAATGTGGCATAAGGACGAAGAGACGTGGATCGAGATTTACCATTCCTTGCTCCTCCGGTATGCGAAGAAGTATCCGCTCCGCATGCCCCAGTCCAAGGAGGTCTGGGGAAACTTCAACAACTTCTTCAAAGGCAAAGTCCTGGTCGACAAGGATGGCAAGACTCTTCTTCCACCACGTGGGGAGCGTCAGCTAACCTCCTTTACGTCAAAGGTCACTCGCGTCTGCGGGAAGATGAAGGAACAGTTGGACCGCCTGTCGAAGGGAGAGCTTGGTGGTGATTATACACCAACCATTGATCAGAAGATGATTGATGAGTTGAAGACGATCAAGGCTACCATGTTCGCACGGTTGCAGCAGCATGGAAAGATTGTCATGAACCACGACACCCTACAGTTGCATGCCGTCAACGTCAGGAGGCTCAAAAACGTGAAGCATCCAAAGAATGGCGAACAGGAGTCATTGACGGCTGGCGAGGAATCCGCTCTGTTTGCTGATTGGAACGCCTTCTTCGAAGCCATCAAGCTACCTGAGCCACCTATGGCTTTGGCAGGCAGCGACAGTGACTTGAGTGAGGTCCGAGAGAACATCCGCTCACGATCTCCTTCGCCGGAGTCGAGGACCTTCGCGCCCACAGAGTCGACTGAAGAGCCTCTTGGGGATGGAGAGCAAGAGTTGGATCTGGACAAGGACAAAATTGTGGAGGTCATCCCTTCGTCAAAAGTCACCGGTCCAACTGAAGTCGTCGCGACTACCACCACGACTCTGACACAGACAACCAACGTCGATGTGAAGGGTGAAGTCAAGGAGGATGCATTGACCGAAGCTGAGAAGACTCTCACCGAGACTCGTGTGACACGTGCCTCGACCGATGCTGGCATTGAGGGCGAATTCAGCTCCATGAGCGTCCGCGCCCTCGACTAAATGCTTACCCTCACTTAAGGGAATATATGCGGGGCGCCTATCTTTGAATGAATGGAGGGCGACTTTCAATGGGCGATAAGCCAGTTTGTTATCCAATTGTACCGAATAAAAATGACGAGGGGCCTACGGCGAGGGGCCATAATGCAAAGCACCGTTGCGGATAAATTTAGCTGGCGATGATGGATGGATAGTAGTAGTGATACATACCGGTTTCGGAAATCTAGTTCCCTTGATTGTGATGATCATCATTGAGCTTGGAACAACACATGCTAACAGCTTTGCCTGAGTGACGTTTGGCGACGACATGGTGCACTGACTGCATAGTAAATTCCTTTTGGGATTCCACATCACTTACATGTCAGAGTCTTCTCCGGCTTAGCGTTACTACAAATCCTTCACAACTTTGGTTGCAACAATGAGCAAGCGTGTCGTGACTCAGACTGAGGCGCCCCGATGGAGTGTGAAAAAGCGGCCACTAGCCGGGTAGCCGGTATTCTGATCTTAGGAATCCGGTATCGTCGTGTCATATCCGTGTGAGTATTGATTCCCGTAGTACGAGTACCATCCGGCATTGTGCTTTCACAATGAAATCGTCTCAGAGAACTTTCCCCGTTGCGCAAGCATGTTCACCACGCTTCACAATCGGTCGATTGATCTAAGTGGGTTGAACGATCCGCAGCTTAGAAGCAGCACTGTTGTCTTGGGAAATTCCGTGGTCTCGCTCGGATGTCGATTGAAGGATGCTCCGCAACCCGCAGGAGCGATGTACCGATCCTCGGGTGCGGCAATCCAAGTCAGTTGCTGAACAGTGCGTGACGCATCGCTTATCTGTTTCTGAGAGGGTCTTGTCGGGATGTTGCTAAAGATAGTGGAGCGGGACAGTGTTCACCTCGCCAATACGGCTCGCGGGAGGGGTTGCGTTCTCGAACATGATAGCATGCATTGTATAAATAGAAATCTGTCCTTCAACATTGTTCTATCAGTAACCCATGCTTCGAAAGAATAAGCGTAACGACTCTCGATTGTTGGATGGGCCCTCTCTTGCCCAGGTGAATCCTCATGAAAGGCACCAGTACTCCTGCACAAACGAAGACGAGAGGGCACATCGACTTGGCGTCAAATGCAGGCGCTCATCAGTGGACTCGTCATTTCCCCGGATCTTCCTCGCCGCAATATGCACGAGCGCATGCCATCCTCATGCGCGTGCGCCCCCACCTGACGATCCGGGTCGAAGCGACCGTTGGGTTCCACCCCTGATTCACTCTCAGTGAAGCACGACGATGAAACGCCACCCCCGTCCACACCGCCCGCCATGTCCGCTTTCACTTTGAAATTTTGCAAGTCCATTCCTCCAAATTTTCGAAATGTTTTCACGGCACGTGCCGCTTGCGCTATGCCAAGTCGACTTCACACCTGGTTTTGCGTTTCTCCCCTCGCACCTTCCTTGTCGACACCCACGATTGAGATATTAACTTTTGGTCAGTGTATCCGGCACCATGATGCCTCCAGAAGATTCGGAAAAGGCAGGCGAGCGCGAAAAGGAGGCCAGTAAGCACCCGCAAAGCCCTTGACTTCGTCCTGGACTAATCGAAGCCGACAAAGCACGCGATAACGCCGCCTCGCCAGCGTCGAGACCTGGCCGTCCTCAGTCAGCACGTCAGATCGACGAGGAGGAACGTGGGCGAATGGAGGAGCGTCGACGACGTAACCGGGAGCATTTTGCGCAGGCGCGCGGTGAGCACCTGACCAATGGTAGTACAAGGTAAACCCTGAAATTGACGTTGGAAGACTGACTCTTTGCAGATGAACGGATCCAGCTTGGTCTCGGTCCTCGTGCTCCAAGCAGGGAGCAGGAGGCTGGTGCTGTAGTTTCCACCACTCCTTCCGGAACGACGGGTGACGAGGCACGAAAGGCAACCCTCGCTGCGTATCTGCTGAATCTTTTGAACGATCGAATTGGCGTGGCTGCAACCACCCCACAATTCATCATGGACATCAACCCTTTCACGGCAAGCCAGATCGTCAAGGAATTCCAAGTCAAGAAGTGGCGCATTGGACCCAGCACCGCGAAGCGGATCCAGGACATCATGCAGGATCCAAGCAGCGTCGGCAAGTTCAGACTCGTCAACCCGTTCCAGATTTCTGAGACTGCTGAAGATGATGACAAGGAGCTTGTCGATTTAGAGGAAGAGGATCTCGGCGACTCGTCGGAACACCAGGGTCCGCAGCACTCCGATCGGTCAAGGCATCCCACTGGGCAGCATCCGAGCGACTTTGAGCAGTTCTTCCAAGACAAAGACGGGAACTAGTTCATCAGGTTCAGGAAGCAAGTGTCAGGCGGGTTGGTGTACGAACAAATCGACCCTCTCCCAACGTGGCTGCCCGATGTGCCTTCCTTCGACAAAGATAACGGCATCCGCTCCTATATCGAACCGACCCCATTCTGGTCCTCGGATAAAGCGACGTGGAAGCCGATGGAGGGGAAGACATACGAGTGGTACCGCACACCAGCTCCAAAGCAGCCCGCAAAGCGATTCGCGCACCCGAAGTTCATCCTTCGTGGCTATGACCGCAATAACCATCAGATGCTTCGCCAGTATTTGTACGGCTCCAACTGGAAGGACTTCGACAGGCGTCTCCGCGAATTCGACATCAACGACAAGAAGTCGGGCGAGGAATATAATCGGTGGTCGCGTCAGGTGACGGAGCGGAACCATTATGCTTACACAAAGCGCCCAACACGCGAGCCATGGAAGCCATACGAAATGGAGGCGTTGAGGAGGTACTTCAACGATCTCATCCGCACGGTGGGTCTCGCGAAGTTCTACCTCAAGCCCAACTACGACGATGCGCTGGAGAAGGTCAACGAGGCCCGCGAGGCTCGTGATCCGAAAGGCCCTCGTCCGGCACCGCGCGACACGAACGCAGTGAAGAAACAAGCCGAGACCGACGAGTATCCCGCCGATGTCGACCGCTTGGGGATCGCAGAGTGGCGCGTCTTCGGACAGACAATAGTTGAGTTTCGCGATCAGTATCCTAATGTATCGGTCCCGGAACATTTCCTGAAGCCGCAGTATGCAATTCCTCTGGACGATGTCAACCAGATCGCGAACCCAAAGAAGCGTAAAGCTGCGGATGCTGAACGCCAAGGGTCGAATGCAAGTACCAAAGACGGACCGAAGCTTGGCATCGCACTCAGGGACGGCAAGGCTCATGTATTTGACCGCATCGACTTTAATGGCAAGTTGGTGAGCAGTCTGTACAGAGCTGAGGACGAAGCCGGAGTCGAAAAGGAGCAGACCGCCGTCGAGGAAGCTGCTGGAGACGAACAAGTCGACGAAACCGATCGCAACAACGAGGAAGATCCCACCAACGACAAAGAGGACGCGTTCGAGCCTCAGAACAAACGTCGAAGGGTAGACTAGGCCTCTTAGCCACCTCTTCGCTAGCCCACCTTTCTCCCACCTACTGTTTATACGAAGCGCATAATCGGCAATCTCTCAGGATTCTTTTCCCGTTGTCACCGAATCCAAGGCGTTGCTATGATCTTGTTTCACCGTGTATTCCATCCGATACCCAGCGGTATGTGCGATTTCCTTGCCAATCCGGCGTTTTTATGTAGCTGGAGCAGGCGGGTAGATTGTATAGAAATTGCTTCTATAGATGGGCACTTCTGGTAGAAGACGGTATACAGGTGTGCTATATTCGCTTAATAAAACGTACTCATAAGAGACATCAATTGATGTAAATTCCATAGTGGCGCTTCTCGGTAGGGTCGTACACCGCAAGTGCACCCGCTCTCTCGGTGGGAGGAGCAGGGTCGCAAACTTCTTCGCTTCTTCGCGTCGGTCATCGGCGCTCACTTCAGTCGTTCACCGGTGATGAAATTCATCCTCTTCATCCTCTCGGCGGGCGTTAACCTGGGAGAAGACCTAGGCAGCAGCCGTCTGGTGGTATCGGTGAAGGCTCCACTCTGCCCCTCGATGAGTTTTCACGACCAGCTCTACGGTGGGCGCTAGCGACCCCAGCCGCAGCCCACAGAAACGGAAACTTCAACCTCACCACCGTGCCGCCGCACTAACACCCGTAGACCTTCATATACCCAATACTTTTTCATTTCTCGTTCTGCCTGCCTTTCCATATTGTCAGTCCCTTGATAAGAACACCCATTGAGATACCCATCATGTCCGATTCCGACTCCGAAATCGCTTCTTCTGCAGGCAGCATTCTAGAAGACGCTTCCGAGCCCGACGTCACCAGTTTCAAGTGTCTTTTCTGCGAAGAAACATACGATGACATAAAAACAATGTTCGCCCATGTGGAAGCCCACCATTCGTTTGCCATACTCCCTACAATCAAATCCATTGGCACGGGTACGAGTATATCCAAAATTTCCCAACATTGGCGGGAACGAGCTAACCACGTGAACTAGAGCTCGAAGAGATAGGGGTCATCAAATTGATCAACTACCTACGGCTCCAAAGCCAAGCCAAATCAGACCCTAAAGATATACGAGTCACACCAGAAGTACTACAAGATGACAAGTACCTTGTGCCTACGTTGCCAGACGACCCGCTGCTATTCGAACTGGGCGACTTCATGCCGAATCTGGAATCAGGAAACTCAAAAGTGAAGGACTACGCCGACTACGAGGCTGCGCTGTCGCAGAACATCCCAGATGAGGTCGGCAAGGCAGGGATGAGCGACGACCGTGACGAGCGGTATTTCGAATCGTACAAGGGAAACTCTATTCACCGCGAAATGATCGAAGACAAGGTGCGCACAGAAGGGTACCAGCATTTCATCACAAAGTACGCTTCCCTCTTCAAAGACAAGGTCGTGCTGGATGTGGGCTGCGGGACAGGCATCCTCTCGCTCTTCTGCGCGCGTGCTGGTGCAAAGAAAGTCTTTGCGGTGGATAACTCGGAGATTGCCAAGCGCGCAAGAGAGATTGTCAGGAAGAACGGGTACGATAATATTGTGGAAGTGGTACAAGGCCGCGTCGAAGACTTCAACACGCAGCGCACCATCGGCACTAGCAAAGTCGACATCATCATATCCGAGTGGATGGGCTACGGCCTGCTGTTCGAGGGCATGCTCGACTCGGTCCTGAGGGCGCGCGACCTGTATCTCAAACCGGGTGGCCTTATGGTGCCATCGCATTGCATGCTGCGCATTGCGCCCGTGTCGGACCACGACTGGATATCCGAGTCCACGGGCGAGAAGTTCTGGAAGGACGTCTACGGCTTCGATTTCTCGCCCATGGTGCCCGGCGGCGCGCTGAACGAGCACGAGGTTGGTGTTTTCGATGTGTCCCCGAAAGCGATCTGCGGTGAAGTGTCCACATTCTATGAGATTGACATTTCGAGGGTTACGGTCGAGCATCTGGACTTTACGGCCGGCTTTGAGATTACACTGGCCAAGTACGCGGGCGCGTTGAATGCGTTTGCGATTTGGTTCGATACGTTCTTCCTGCCGCACGATGCGATGGCGGATCTCAGTACTGCAGATGCATTGTCGTGGGAGCAGGAAGGAAATGAGGGTACGGCGTTTTCGACAGGGCCATATGGTACAGCAACGCATTGGCACCAGGCAGTCTTGCTAGTGGGGAAGGATGACCGTGGACGGAGCGTAAAGGCGGGAAGCACCTTGAAAGGAACGGTTACGTACAAGAAGAGGAGAAGAGATGCTCGGGGTATTGAGGTGGAGATCAGGTGGGAAGGAGAGGGCAAGGACGGGCCGGTGACGGGAAGAGTGTCTCGCACCATGGCGTAGAGAGTGAACGATCAACTAGCATGCCGTGTACCCTTAACGATTTCACGACTGATGTGAGGTATCCTCAAGAGACCACATCCGTTGCGGTATTAGGTTCGTAGTAGCTCTTCACATACACTGGTCATTTATTCCGGCCTATACCGCTGAGAGCCTATCGTGACGCTTTCCAAGCTCTACTCGTGCGCTAGCAAGTACTGAAGACGGTCAACGAATATACAAGTATAAGGTATTGCTTTGCAGTACAGCTATAACGTTGTGTATCGTAGAGTTGCTGGATATTGTTGCCGGGTAGTTTCCGCTGCACTGTGGTCCCGAGATCGGCTAGGTAACTTGAAGGGGCAGCAGCAGCCATCGGGCCGAGGCTCACTGCCAAGGCGCGCCTCAATGCAGCATGGCGTACGTTAGACTGGACTCTCGATGCTTTTTCTAGGCCGTTATCATTCGTCAATGCTGTCTGTATAGATATCTCCGGAGCTCCAACTGCCTCAACGCTCATTTGCATGCTCCTTCGATGTCGGCGCTGGGATTGCACTGCGTGTCGCTCACTTGGTAGCTCTGACCTCACCACGTGGGCCGTGCGCGTGAGCTTTTGTCGAAGCTACACACGTCCAGAACGCAGCGTGACCCATATAACGCCAAAGGCACAATCTGCTACTCTTCTGGTAGTTTTAGGAGCTCTTTCGCGACCCTGAATACCTCGTAGATCCCGCGAGACGATGCCAGACCGGTAGCAAGCCTCTCAATGCGCGGCATTCTCCCGGGGCGGCCGCAGGCAAAGCTGCAAGCTGTCACCCATGGACTGTGGGCGGGCACCCAGATCATTGTACGTTTGTACGACTGCCAGAGATGTCGTCGTGTATGTAACCCCATCAGTGGCTTATTCCGTCTGATTGTAGGCCTACATCTCGGGCAACGCCCTCATCATCCTCGACCGACCGAACCACGTTCTCCAAACGACCTACATCGACGAAGAGGCCGAGCTCGAGGCCGTCGCGCTCGACGAGGACTCTGGAAAGCTCGCGACGTGCTCCAAGACGCACATCTACATCTACCAGCCCTACGGCCAGGATGAGGGCGCCGTCAAGTGGTCCCTGCAAGGGAGCATGTCCCTGCCTGATGCCGACGACGCGATAACGACGCTGTCCTGGGGCCTGTCCGACGAGCTGCTCGTGGGCAGCGCTTCGCTGACGCTGTTCAATGCGCACGCCACAACGGAGCAGATATGGACCAAGCAGCTGGCGAGCCCCGTCAAGTTCGCGCAATTCTCGCCCGACGCCGAGATGATTGCGTCGACGGGCACGTACGACCGCCTGCTCAAGATGTGGCGACGGCTGACGTTTGGGGCGGGCGACCAGAGCTTCGACTACTCGTACCTGCCCCATCCGATGGCCATCACAGGCATCCACTGGCGGCGCCCCTTCCACAAGGACCAGACCGCCGACAACGTGCTCTACACCGTCTGCGCGGACAACAGAGTGCGCGTCTGGGTGCCCAACGACCACCACATCTCCGAGGGCTTGCAGCTGTGGGCTGAGGTGGACCTGCTCGAGTCCATCATGCCGCGCGCGGTGCCGCTGGCCCAGCAGTCGCGCAAGAGGTACGCCTTCTTCATTGACGGCAAGCACTTCACGTATGCGACGGAAAGAGCGGTGCAGCAGGCCACCAACGCCGAGAAGGACCAGGTTGCGCTGCACCACCTGATTGAGGTCGCAAATCGGAACCCTGAGATCTGCGTGGTGCTGGACGACCGCGGCAACATGTCGGCCTGGGGCTTCGAGAACATTGGAGCGAAAACCAAGAAGACGTCGGACGTGTTCAACATCGCTCACGTCGATGGCCTGCATCTGCATTTTGCCAAGGAGCCGAGCGGCTTGCTGGACAATTCGCAATTCTCCGCATTCTGCGGCGACAAGCCTGATTCCGTCTTCACGCTGCTATCGCATCACTTTGACGGACGCTTAGAGTGGCTTGAATCTCGCATCGACTATCTATTTGACCCCTCGCCGCAGTCGCAACGTATCCAGCGCAAGGCCATCTGGACTGGACATTCACACGCCATCAAGAAGGTCAATCGTACGGCTAGCGGCAGGGCTCTAATCTCGAGAACCGTGACCGATGAGTGCATCGTCTGGACCCAGAGACACACCGAGCACGGCATGACCCTCCACCGCCACAGCACGGTTACCGATAGTCATCACATCCACCGTACGCTACTTCTACAAGAGGGTGACTTTATCGTCTTCCTTCACTACGACAGTATATCGTTGTGGGACGCCCGGGGGCCCGAAGCTGTGGAAGTGGCTCGCTGCCAGTACAAGCTTCCCGGCAAGCCACTATGTCTACTTCTCATACCGGAAACTGAGTCAGGTGGCAGGTTGTTGCACGTTGCAACTATTGGCTCCGAGTTCAAAGGCATCTGCTGGGAAATTCGACTGCCCCGCCAAGTCCTCGATCCTATCACCGAGCGGAAGCTTTCTTCCATCGGTGCTCAGACCAACGGAGTCTACACGAATGGCTACCCTGAGATCTCACTCGAAGAGTTCTCAACTTTCGATCTGGGGTCCGGCGAAGATCTCGTATTTGTCCTGCCTGTCGATCCTGCTGGCTCCTCTCACGTCATCTCAGGCTTCCTTGATACCTTTGCCCGCGACATAGCCATCTCTTACACCAAATCTGGCACCGTAACCTCGTGGACCGCAAGAGTCGACAGAGAGTTGAGGAATCTGGACTGGCTTCTTACGTCGACCGTCGACACAGGTATCCCTAACCCATCGTTAGCGAGCGGCACGTCGATACGAAAGGCTGCTCTTGTAGATGCGGATAAGACGACCTTGACCATCTGGAACACAAGAAGCGCGCAGCTCGAGCACGAAGAGAAGTTTGAAGGCCACGGCATCATTCAAGACCTGGACTGGTCATCCACTCCGGACAATCAATCCATTCTTGCTGTTGGCTTCCCACATCGCGTCGTCATATATGCCCAGCTGCGGTATGACTATTTGAACGCTGGCCCTTCCTGGGTCCCAGTCCGAGACGTGCGGATCAGAGATATCACACCTCACCCCATTGGCGACTCAGTTTGGCTTGGGAGCGGTAATCTCGTTATCGGAGCGGGTAATCAGCTCTTCATACAAGATGAGCAGGTCGAAGTTTCGGAAGGTCTCTTTCCTAGTCTGCGCATGATCTCTCATAAAAGAGCGGAGATCAACTTGTTCACCGCCGTCAGCCGTCTCAATGGGCCGTTGCCAGTGTATCACCCTCAGCTCCTCTCTCAGTGCGTGTTAGCAGAAAAGCTCCTTCTCGTGCAGCGCATCCTGTTGCGGCTCTACCAGCAACTCAAGTTCTTCACTGAAGGCGACGAGTTGGACAGCTTTCTTGGGCTCTCGCCAGAGGACTTCTCTGAAGACCCTGAAGTGAGTCGCAAGTAGAAGAGGATCGTAGCATTGCTAACATGGACACAGACCCAATTGACTGCATCCCGCAAAGAGATGCATTCTTCCTATGCGGACTTTTCGGACGACGACACTGAGCCAGCCACACTGACGGTAGAAGTAGCGGCTAATCTGAATGAGCTTCTCACCCAGAAGCAGATCCCCCTGCTTTCCTCGCGCGAGCAATTCCACCTGGCCGACATCATCGAGTGTGTTGGCATGGTGGAAAAGCATCGTCGGTCTGTTGATCGTAATGCGGGACGCTTTCTACTTTTCTTCCGCCAACATGTGCTGAGTGACTCGAGCAAGTCAGAGCCCATCTCGTGGCGAGAGATTGTCTGGGCTTTCCACTCGGGCAGTCAGGACATACTGGTAGACCTGGTCAGCCGGCACTTCAACGGTAAGATGTTGTGGCAGCATGCAAGAGCGAGCGGTCTCTACATGTGGATGACGGATATCAATGCCATAGTAAGATTACTCATTGTCCTCCCAGGCTTTCGATGCTAATTGTGCATCAGCGCGCTCAGTTTGAAGTTATAGCCCGCAACGAGTATACAAAGACGGACGAGAAGAATCCAGTAGACTGCTCGCTCTACTATCTTGCCCTCCGCAAGAAAGCAGTTTTGGTGGGGTTATGGCGCATGGCGACGTGGAGCCGTGAACAAGGCGCGACGCATCGGCTACTTACGAACAACTTCAGTGAAGAAAGATGGAAGACCGCCGCGCTCAAGAATGCGTATGCACTCATGGGCCGGAGACGGTTCGAATACGCTGCGGCCTTCTTCCTTTTAGCCGACCATTTACAAGATGCCGTCAGCGTACTGAATAACCAGATGGGTGACACTCAGCTCGCCATTGCTGTGGCGCGCGTCTATGAAGGTGATGATGGTCCTGTTCTACAAACATTCCTAAAAGACAAGATACTTCCGCAAGCTGCGCGAGACGGGAATCGCTGGCTTGCGACCTGGGCTTTCTGGATGATCAACCGGCGAGACAACGCCGTGCGGTGCTTGGTCACACCTCTAAGCACACTGCTCTCTCCACCGGAGACGCCCAACTTTAAGTCGAAATCCTACCTGACGGATGATCCGGCACTCGTCGTCTTGTACAAACAACTGCGCGAGAAAAGTCTGCAGACGTTGCGGGGCGCTACGATGGTGGGCATGCGCGAAGAGTGGGATTTTGTCATGCATACTGCTGCACTTTACGAACGCATGGGCTGTGACCTGCTCGCCCTTGATCTCGGTAAGTGGGCTCTTCTCCTACCGTATCAGGCCCTCCATTTCCAGAACTTTCTGTCTGGGCCTTCCTCATCTGGTAGTCCTCGTGCCGATGATGATACCTGCGATTATGCCATGCGCCGCTGATATTAATTAATCAACAGTGAAGACGTGGGAGTTCCTGACCCCACCGCCGCGCCAGGTCATGCCCAACCGGCCTCCGTTATCCCCCGCTATTCCGCGTGAATCATTCCTCGCCAAGAGTACAACGCAAAGCTCGGCAGACTTTGACTTTGACCCTCGGAAGCTGCTCCGGCGGAGGAGCAGCTTAGTCGTAGCCGATCTTCCGACACGCGAACACATCTCTAATTCCCTAGCAGACAGCAAGGGGACCGTAGAGGAAGCGAGCAGCGAAGATGATGAGGAAGAGCCAAAGAAGGCGAAGAAGGCGGAGGACAAGAAGAAGCCCCCGCCTACCCAGTTCAACGAACCAGACGCTAATAGTCTATTGGACGCTTTTGGCTTTTAAACCGGGCCATGGCTGTACAGACGTCTTTGAAATCCCCTAGATACTGTCGAGGCCCAATTCTTGTTTGCATAGCATGGCGTTCTAGGCGCTTGGTACTGAGAGTTGAGTGCCTACAAGCACTCTAGCTTATTTCTGACAATATGACTGACTACTTTCCAAAAAGCAGGGTTAGGCAGCTACCACAAGCCTCAGCAGATGTTGATGTAGCATCTTACCGTATTGCCAATCAGAAGAGGCGTGAAGCTGTGCTCACAATCGCAGTACGAGGGGGGGCCGGGGACGACACAGCAAGCAGCACAGCGTTATGACCATCAAGGTATTCTAGGCCAACCTGGTAGTGCGCCACAGCGAAAGCAAAGGTCCCCGGTTCTGTGCCGCACCCCTATCGACCTCGTGGTGTAAGTATTGCAGTAACAGTCCTGCAGCGCTTCTTCGTGGCATAACAAATATTACATACGCAGACGTCAATCCAACCAGTTCTCGCGGTTCATCGCTTCCACTACTTCTCCAAGCATTTACACACGTTCACATACAATCTGCGTACGCGCCTCGATAGCTCCTCCCCAATGTTTTTCTCGCCTTGATACCCCGATAATGCTTGAACCTCGTCGAATGCCAAGCCCGAGTACTCTTACTGCAATCGAGATCTGCCCAGCGGCAAGAATACGAGAACCTGATCCAGACACGCGGAAGGGTAATCAGCGCCGTTGCCATGAGCTGGACTATGTATCGCTGGGCGAGAGACACCTTCGAAGGACGTTCAATCAAGAGGCTCCTCGGTAGATTGCAAGAGCCGGCGCCATTGGCTGCGGGCAGGGTACGCGGTTCAAAACGCCCATTTTACCCCACAAACTTTAGACGATTGGTACCCATGGGGAAATCCGAACAAGGGTGGTCATTTGATTAACTCTCCGATAGGGCATTTGACATTGGTCACGGTCCTGCGGACTCTATGTCGATATTGAACGCAAACCACACTTTGACCTCGATCCGGCACTTTCAGCATGCGGTGGCAACGGACGGCAGTTGGTAGGCAGCCAGATACCCGTCCGCTTGCCCAGTTCCCTTGTTTCTAGAAAGTCTTATAAGCGGCAGGGAACGTCTGGCAGCATCCGTCATCCCTTCTTTTCAGCATCACCATCCATTCATTCTCCCGACTTGCATTCGTTCCTCACGATGCTCTGGTCCACCCTCCTCGCCCTGCCGGCGCTGGCCGCGGCCGCCCCTACAGAGTCATGGCTCGAGTCGGTGAGCAAGCGACAAGGTTCGACGACCATGTTGCGATTTGGCTGCGCACAGGTTGTTATCGACCGTCTTGACCCCCTTGTCAACCCTGGTCTCCTGCCGTCTCCCCACACTCACCAGATTGTGGGCGGCAACGGCTTCAACGCAAGCATGACGACCGGCGACGTTTCCACCACAGCAACCTGCACCACGTGCGCCTTCTCCAAGGACTTCTCCAACTACTGGACCGCGAACTTGTACTTCAAGGCGCGCAACGGCAGCTACAAGCGCGTCAAGCAGCTCGGCGCTGCCAACCAGTTCTCGGACAACTTCAGCACGCAGATTGGCGGCGGTGTGCTCGTCTACTACGTCTCAGCACAGCCGGGCAAGATCACGGCCTTCAAGCCAGGCTTCCGCATGCTGGTTGGCGACCCCAACAAGCGCACTGCCGACGGTGGCAACAAGATGCAGAACTGCTACCGATGCTACACGGGCCCCAACTTTGGCGGCGATACCGCAGCCCCGTGCGCCGGTAGCATTGACACCCCAGGTCTGCCCAAGGATGTGTGCAAGGGTGGTATTCGATCGAACATCCTGTTCCCTACGTATGTATCTTCTTTCTGGCAATTCAACAAAAGCTCGTGCTAACAGGCATAAAGCTGCTGGGACGGCGTCAATCTCGATTCGCCCGACCACAAGTCCCACGTCGCCTACCCATCCACGGGCGCGGCCAACTTCCTCTCCCTTGGCGGCTCTTGCCCATCCACCCACCCTGTTCGCATCCCGCAGCTCATGTACGAGGTTGTCTGGGACACCACTCCCTTCAACAACAAGGCTGAGTGGCCTGCGGATGGCTCGCAGCCCTTCTACTTCAGCTACGGCGACAACACTGGCTTTGGTCAGCATGCTGACTGTACGTATCCTTCCCATAATTCATAGGAACACTGGGAACTCTTGACTAATGCTTCATTCCAGACGTCTTCGGCTGGCAGGGCAATGAGCTCCAGAAGGGCATGGATGCATCGGGCTGCATGGGCGCCAAGTGCAAGGACATGTCCAACCAGAGCATCGACAACGCCAAGAAGTGCAGCGTGTCCGTCAAGGTGCATGAAGAGCGTGATAACTGTGAGGTTTACCCCAATGAGCCGGATTGAGTTGACTGCGGAATACTGACGGCGCGTAGGGATCGACAAGCTTCCGGGTGTGGAGATGTAAGGGGTGCGCTCACTCGCTCATCTTTAGTCTACTTTGACTTTCCTGTCTGCATAAGCGGCTTTTTTGGGAGGCATGGACGAATGGAGGGACGGGATTGGGCTTGAATAGTTAGGCTTGGCCCGGGCGGTAGAGAAGGGCCGGGTCATCTGTTCGTCAAGTTGATTCCTAGTCAGGGGTTTTGTCTTGTGGATATTATCTTGTATTGGAACGTTGCTATATAATACCATCTGTTGTTGCTGCTTGTAAGATGTTGACTATGGCTTGAGTTTGCTGTGCTGTGCTGTGTCCCAGATAGGCTGGGCTGTGTTGCGTACGCGGGCTCCGTGGGGTCGGGTGGGCGGAAGCTACAACGACAGCAACAGCAGGAGATCAAGGGAAAGTTGTCCGTATACACGCACAGATGACTATGACCCTGCGCCGTGTGCCAGCTGATGGTATCTGTTGGGCCGTGCGATTGAGAGATGGAAAGAGCGATATAGAGATAGATGGCCCTCACGTACCGGGTTGGCTAGCGTTCTTGTGCACAGCACAGTCTGGGATCGGGTAAGGATCGGCCTAGATTCGGATGAGATCAGGCGACTATTACAGATGGTGTATGATGCTTGTACGGAGATATGGCCTGAGATGTTGCAGTGAGTTGGTGCAGATCTTGATCTTATGATGAGAATTCCTTTACGCAAGGTGAAGTACGCGTGAGGATATCCAGCGTCGGATAGAAAGCGTTATCTTTCACGATAATTCGCAACTAGATCCCATTCTCCTGGTCATCGTAAGATACCATGAAAGTTTCACTAGATGAAATGATGTCACCTCCCCCTCCAGTTACTTTGCCAGCAAGATAGAGAATACGGACCCCATGTCTCACAGTTGGCAGCCGCAAAGAACAGCATAACTCCGGCAGCCATTCAGTAGTCGTCTGCGTTGGAACGGGCTACCATTGTTATGCGAACGAAGGCGACTCTACAATAGGCGTTAGCTTTCGCGTGAATACGAATGAAGTGCTTGAGCTCGTGTTTTCGCATGATAGCGATCAAAACGAATAGAATTTAAATCTGACAACCTTGAGGTGGTGTGCGTAAACGGGGAGCCATCAACGGCTCCGGGAAATTCAATGCGTGCCGTTCTGTGACACAGGAAGGCTGTGCCACGTCCCGTGCACAATTCACGTTTAGGTGCTCTTAACAGAATTCTACTCGCGATACAGTCGGGCAGTAATGTTCGAACATACTCCGCGTCCTTCTCAAGACGAAGAATATCGACCGAAATGGTAGAGAAAAGGCTTGACGTTGACGAATTCGCGAGTACTCGTGATCTAGATCCCAGGATCCTCGCAGGTATGAGGCTTGAAACACATGATCTTCCAACACACTGAACTTCCTGCAGCCTTTCCAGTACCTAGTAGCATATTTCTCGAAAATGTTACCCATGAAACATCTTTGTGGGGAACGACAGCGAAGATCTTGGTGCAACTACCTACCGGTAATACAGAGTGCTACTTCTTGAAGGTCAGATTCTTGATCCCCGAATGTTTTACCAATCTTTCCTAACATTCATCACTGTTCTCAGGTGGTATCTCTTGGTGAGATTGGTCGCAGCATGTGCGAAGGAGAATACGAATCGTTGAAGGCTATCTGCGAGATTGCGCCGCGTTTTGCACCGAGGCCATATGCCTGGGGCAAGTTTGAACTGGGCGAACCGGGAACATATTTTCTTCTTACACAATTTCGAGAAATCGCAGATCAGGTAAGCAAAGCATATTCTCCTCATTAATTGGGTTCTTTCCAAGGTTACATGTATTGTTCACCTGCTGACCATACTAGCCTGCCACTCCCGTCGAGTTGGCTGCAGCCCTTGCAGACATGCACCAACGCTCAGTGTCACCAACCGGCAAGTTCGGATTTTACATCCGTACCTGTCACGCGCAAATCGATCAAGCTATCGACACATGGGAGGACTCATGGTGCACGCTCTTCGGCAGACATCTAGCGCATATTGTCGATCTGGCAAAACCGATCCTACGATGGCCTGAGTTTGACGTGATTTGTAAGTTGACGCTTGAGAACGTTGTTCCACGTCTGCTCTTGCCACTTCAGTCTGAAGGTCGCACTATAAGACCATGTCTTATCCATGGGGACTGCTGGGACGGCAATACAGCGATTGATGCGAGAACAGGTGATGCTTTCGTGTTCGACGCGTGTTCCTTCTATGGACACAATGAGTATGGCACCGGAAATTGGAGAGCTCCTCGGCATAAGCTCAGTGAGAAGGCTTATATCGAAGAGTATAAGAAACGATTCCCTCCGTCTGAGCCGATCGAAGAATGGGATGCCAGGAATCGCCTCTACTCTCTGCCTTACAACATTGGGAATGCGATGTATATCCCCGGTTCTGATCAGCGCCAGGTGTCAGTATACTCGCAAGAATGTTGCATCAGGATACCATTACTGATAGCATCAGTGTGTTTGACGACATGATGGTTCTATGTGAGATGTTCTGTCCACAGGAGTACGTGCAGTGTCGATTCCTCTGATTTTCCGCAGACTGATAACTTTGTGCACTCTAGGCTTCAACTCGAGATGACAAAGGCCGCGCAAAAGAACGTGACACCCAGAAGTGATAGAAACGTATAGCACGAGGGAAAGGCTGTAGCTAACTCAGGGAGGTAGCTATAGATCAGCGGTAGAGTCTTATATCGACAGACAGGTTGTTGTCTTCGGTGTACCTCCTAGCATCCGTGGGTGGTTCTGATTTCACCTTATCATCTGGCTCAAACCTCTCCATTTTTATAGCTTTATTCGCTGGCCTCAACACTTGACGTTAGGGATACAATTCTCATGACTCCGAGATACGTGGGTAGACATAGCTTACAAGTATACTCGCTGTCAGCATGGATTGGTAGTTGATCAGCGTGCGATTTGACAACTTGCCAGAGTGTAGGAAGGGATTATGTCCACATATTAGTTACAAGATCTTACTGCACCTCAAACCTGCCCAGTAAGCTCATTCGGCCAGCAACTTAGAAATTCCGCAACACCCGTGCTTTCCACGAATTCGGCTGAAAGTCATTCACTTGATTCTCACGACAGGAAGCCAATTCTCGTACAATTCTTGCTTGCGATAAGAGGCCTGAGCGATGCGTTTAGGGTAAGTGGTAACTTCTTCATATATAATCTTGTCAATGGTGAAGAGAGACAAATACGTCGGCTCAGCCCATGTCGCTAACTGTTAGGTTGATGTAGAGCATATGAAACCGTATTTGCCTCAGCAGTCCTCGAATCAGTGGTTTTGTGTTCGTTGTGCTGTGAAATCCATTCAGGTTGATCATATATCGGGCCCTCAACTGGACGTTTAGCCCTTGTACGAATGCGCCATGCCAGGATGATAAGAGCTCCCATTAAAGCCACACCAAGCAAAGTTCCAACGCCGATTCCTGCTTTCGCGCCCGCAGAAAGTCCAGTATTATTCGATGCGGGTAGTGCAGAGTCTGTGTTCTCTGGCAGCCCCGATCCCAATGTCGAGCTGGGAGAAGGAGTATTGGTCGGTGATTCGTTGTTAGTTGAGGTTGTGGTTGACTATGTAACGGCTGAGCGTCAGGAGGCGACCTTTGATATGGAACAACGGACTATACTCACAAGATCTGAATCGCGAAGCCGAAGCTGGACGCTATATGCATTCACCGCACCAGTCGTGCAAGTCGTGATGACTGTGGTCGAAGATTTGACAAAGGTGAACATCTCTGTTCCGGAGCATACTGAAGCACATCCTAATGTGTTCTCCCATGCCCACTGCGTATGGAAACCAGGGTACTCGACAGTGTATCCACTAGAGAAATGCGATGTCAGTTCTTAGCGATGACTTTCCAGAAGTCGTATCGGCCGAAACCTAGCAAGTGTTTTGAAGGTATACAGGAAAGCAAGCAAGTTTAACTGACCTAGGACAACAGATAGCAATCGAAATAGTTTCTGAGCCAACAGTAGATGTCGTGGACGACCCAGTCGAATATCCCTTTGGACAATAGAGCCCTGGCGTGTAGAAAAAGTCCGACACTGGAGTGAATGACTTTGGGAGACAGGAAGTATAACCTCCACCACCAAGGAGAAAGTATGAGAGATCAGCATCCCATCGCACTTGCCAGATATCCGTCGTACATTGCGATGGAGGGGTAAACGTGGTAGTGAGTGCTGTAGCCATGAGAAAGTGTATCTCACTTGACTGATCACGGACGCGAGAAGTTGACGGTGGATTGGAAGATTTGTAGGTTGAGGCATTTGCCAGCCCCCCTATCAGTTTTAGCGCCCGCCTGGGTCGTGCAACATGGGGCGTCTCACGCAACTTCCAATCATACCCATTCCAAAGTTCCTACAGGATCCGTGCACATGTGCCACTGCGGCACAGCACGACGCGAAACTTGTTCCGCCACCGCCACCGACGTGTACCTCCATATTTGTTGATCCGAGAGAGAGGCTAAGTCTTTTCGTAAATCGTCAATGCACGTGTCCATCCAACTAGTTCACACAGGCGCCCAAGAGCTTACTTATGGTTTCCAGACGAACATAGACGCTAGCAGACAAGTACTGGAGTACTCACACGTGTAAAGGTAACGACTGACACAGAAGACGACCAATGACTTCTTGAAGACCCCCGAAGCATCTTTTCATGAACATGGGGCATCTCGTATGTGCAAAAAATGTATCAGAAGTTGCCGAAGCTACATACACTCCAGATGATCGCGACCATTTGCAACAGGCTTCAAGCAATTCCCGGTGTACCCTAAATAAACACAACGACTAATCACCTCTCTAGTAGTGTCAGTTTCGGGAATGAGTGTAACTTAACACAAAGTAGAGGATCTAGGCCAACATCGATTGCTGCTAGACTATGTGTCACTTGTCGCCGCTCGGATGGCCTTAGAGAAATCTTAAATAGGAAATCATGAAGTACCAGTTCAGTGTATCCATGCAGTAGACTCATTGTATAGTGTCACAGGTATTGCAGTTTTAGGTTCGAGATCAGGACACGGTCAGATGTTCCTGGCTTCGGACAGATGAAACCATGTCTTCGACCAAGGCAAGATAACAGGTCCCCGTCAACTTACGCCCAACACTACAATATAGATATCATATTTCCATAGTGGGTCCGTAATGTTCAGTAGTTTGTACCGATCCGGTAGATTCGAGAGGGAATGCACAACATTCCAATGGTGAAACATTCTTCCCTGCGGAATGCATCAGTGAGTACTTATCATGCAGCGCTACGTATCCAGTCTCAAACTACAAAAGCCTTCCCAATAACATGTACTTCTTACCATCGAAAGAGTTCGTGGCGATCGCTCTTCTTTTGTGCTGGTTCTCGTTGTATCTTACTTCCCCGCAACTACTTAGGTCGAGTACAACCCATTCCTACCTCGGCACATATCGAGACAGAAACTGGCAAAGGTATCATGTAACGACTTCTAAGTTACAGAACGCAGTGTATGCCATGCGCGATTCCCCTACTGCCGCGAAAGAACTAACCTGTGGCTCGAGGCGACCTATCGCTGAACTTGATTCTAGCTCGACTGCTCTCCTAGGGACATTGCCTTCGAATGAAGTCACGCCGATCTCGCTGGAGCTTGTTGACAAAGTCCTCGTAGTTGCAAGGTCCCAGTCGGAAGATACTAGATGGTTAGATCAAGATTTGTTGGAGTAAGATCAAGAAGTTGGGAATCTTGGGTCGTGGCAATGACTGAATCAATGTCTAGATGGCAGAAAGCCATATACACCGTTGACGATCCCAACGCCACCCTTCGCCCGGTGAAGAACAAAGGTCGCGAAGCGAATGTGTATCTGACGTACATTATTGACAATTACTCTAACTTGCCTTCGCTGATGGTCTTCATACATGGCCATCGTAAGCACAAACATGGAACGAGGGACACTAGAACTGATGATCATATACCCAACACCGAAGAAGACGACATCCGGTTCGAAGGTTTTGATTATGACAACCTGGAAGCCATCAAGACTCTGAAACTGGCTCATGTAAGACAGAAGGGATATGCGAATCTACGGTGCAAGACAAGTCCTGGCTGTCCGGATGAGATTCAGCCCTTTCGACCCGAGATGGAACGAGACTGGAGGTGGAGACCACAGGAAGCAAAGATGGCGGGTGCATGGAAAGCGTTATTTGGCAATACCACTGATGTACCTCGAATTATCGCAACGCCTTGCTGTGCGCAATTTGCGGTCACTAAGGAGCAAGTACTAAAGAGGAAGAGAGAGGGGTATGAGAGGTACCTGCAGTGGTTACATGAAACACCGATCGATGACTACACTTCGGGCAGAGTATTCGAGTTTCTGTGGCACATCTTCTTTGGCAGGGACGCAGTTTAGTAAGTGTGCGGAGGTAGGCGATGCAATTACTAATTGAATGCAGCTGTCCAGACGAAACCCAATGCTATCAATACCAATATGGGAGTCGAGATGGTCCAGGTCACAATTTGGAAAAGACTATAGTAGAAACTTGAGTAATAATGAGTCTGACGAAATCGTACCTGGTAACACACCGGAAGTCTTACGTTTCATCTTCCAGTGTACTGATGCGCGCGTTCCTTGATCATAATGCATTTAATGTCCACGTGGCGACTTGCCTGACAGTCTATTAGAAAGCTCTCTCCACAACCAGCAGCTCTACCCAAGTGTAGCCGATATTGGACACATGTTCATCCTCATACTTGATCGATGACTCGAATGTCCGGGCATGCAATATGCGGAATCATTCTGGTAGATATGAATGGCCCTTCCGCAGGCGCATATAGTTTGCACGCATCCTTTAGTTGTCTCTTTCGGTTTAACAGATTTTGCGCTCGCATTCGGGTCGGACTAACGCCAAACTTAGCAAAAGTCATCCAGAGAAACCAAATTCGATATACGTACTTGAGTGTAGCCCTATGATGATGTTTGACTCCCAAAGCATCAATGCATGTCTTCCTCCGAACGTTTGCCGCATTCTACAACTGGCGGCCTCGTACTGTCATCTTCAATACATGTGTGTCGCTGTCGGGTCATGATACCACCAGTATCTTTCTCTGGGGCGAGTGGTAAGATTCGGAGCCGTGCCGGACATGTTCTCCTCCACATCAAGGGCAAGCGGCTGTTCTGAGAATTCCGACATCAACCCTTCATCCAGAATGTTCATCCGGAAAGACGATTTGGGATCATCCGGAACGCCGCCTGGTAATAATTCCCTAGGTGACGGGCGAAGCCGCTCTTCAGAAGGCCCTGGTGATTGGGGCCTGGATACATCGAGCATTGAACTCTCGGACTGGTTCACCGCAGCTACATCATCAGAAAGGCACAAATCTCGACATCGGACGGTATTGTGTCCACCAGGTGCTAGGTTAGTGGAGCTTGTGTCAACCGTGATGTTGAAGCTAGACCAAGCGGTTCTGCTACGTTCCAAACTCTCTGGCTCAGGTGGATGACACGTTCTTCTATGTCTTGCAAAGTTCCCCTTGCGATATGGACCAGTAAACACCCTCGAGCACTGCGCACAATCCAGTGGTGGGTAGCCTAAATTTATAAGACCTCTGCTCGAGTCAGAAAGCTTGCCCGCCCGAAAGTGATACCGACGACGTTCGACCAGGCTACGCTTGTGTCGACAAGCTTTGTATTCATCCAATGATTTTAGCCACGCTGGATTCTGTCGAGACATTGATCGCAACAGCTTCGAGAAGGGGAGGTTCTTCAGCAACGAAGGTCTTAGGTTCTCCGTTAAAGACCTGGTTTGAAGGCGTGAGAATACAGGAGTCCTTTTCCAGGATATAACTCGTGACATCCACGTTCCATCCTCTCGTCTCAGGGTTTCGGGAACATGGTCATTGTATTGTCGTAAGCTGGATTTCTTCATTGGATTTGTAAGTCGAGGAGCGAGTGAGCCTTTGTGGCCAGTAGGACCAAGACTGTTGTAGAACAAGGAAACGAGATTCGGAGGAGCTTTCTTATTGGTGAGCACACGTACTGAGCACGTAGGTTCAGGGGCAATAGGTACCGAACTGGCGCGTTTAACTACTTTAGCTGTGGTCCCCACGGGAATCAATCCAGGCTTCGGTGTAGATTTGGAACGCATCACGGACCGTAAAGTTACAGGCGGTGTCGCACTGATAGTAGTCGTCTGAGGCGAACCTTCCGACTCGACGTGTATTGAGGTGGGTCTCGGTGGAGAAGAATCATGACATCGGTCTGGAGAACCCTCAAATGTAGGTTCTGACCTCTTACAGTCTGGTGTATAGTACCGTGTCCTATCCTCGGCCAAACAAGCATCGCTCGAGGATATTGGACGAGTCGTAAGTGGATACATGTCGTGTTGGAAGCCTCGAAGCGCAGGTTCTGGTATCCCGCAAGTGGGCTCAATGTCGAGATGCATTACAGGAACCTGCCGCTGGGTGCAGTTATAGCCAGGAAGCCAAAACGATGGAAGAGATACTGGTGGATTAAAGTCGGCTGCGTCAAGAATTGGGCTTATACAAGCGGGGGTTGAATAGCACGGGCTCATCCGGGCGGTTTCCAAATCTTTGGTGGAATCGAGGGGATCCTCTTCCCAGATAAGGCATAGTTGAGATGACTGGATATTAAGGCCTGGTCCAGCGTTGGACCATTGCAAGTGATCAAGTTCGACAGCGGTGGAATGCGTGGGTGTGGCTTCTAGTTCGAATAATCCGTGATTGGATGGAGTCTTCAGCATGTTGAAGAAGGATTCCATCTGCCTTCTTATGGTTTTGTTAGATTTTTTCATTGTTTCTTGCAGGCATGTGCCTGCTTCTTTGGTACATCCTGGGTCGTAGGGCAGCATCGGAATGTCTTTGGCGACGTCCACGATGTTGGAACGATTTTCAGCGCACCCGACAAAGTAGCCACCGTGGGAATGATCATGGTCAAATCTTCTGCTCTCCTCTCGACTCTTCATGGGCTTCGCGTCCAACAATCGGTGTTGTTTCCACTCATGCTTCCTCCTCGCTTCAGCCCTTTGAAACCTCTTTTCACATACTCGGCATGTAGTTTCTGGTATGATGAATTGTTCTCGCGAGGGGAGTATGTGACTAAGGAGCCGATAGATCTTCATGCGGAGGAGAAGGCTCTTGGACGTGCTCTGACCCTTTGACGGTAGGGCAGCATGTGGGACATAATCCGAAGGGGGCTTTTGTGACTTCGTGCTGATTTCCAATTTCCAGCTTGAGTCAGGTGATCGGGATTCGATCGACAAGAACATGACAAGATGGAGAGCTCACAGGGGAGCACTCCAGCAGAAGCGGAAGTTGACGAAGATCAAAGGAACGGATAGCAAATTTTCCGCACAGGTTGGCTTATGCTATTAAGTGATGGCGAGGCAGTGCAAACGGCTGCCTTATTGCCTGAGGTATCCAAGCGAATCGTGGGAGGCTGTGAATGGCCGAGCGATATCAGCCGCACCCTCGTACCTCGTACCGCTACCCCTACATGCCCCTCACCGGTCAATCGCGACTAGCGCCAGCGATGTAGATATCCACCAAGCATGGCGCTCAACTAGTGGATTTGTGCCCGGAACAGTGCGCACAGCATGCCTTTCTGCCGACTGTGTGATCAGCTCAATATCACTCTTGCCTCTTTCCTCTCACATCCTGGCTCAGATAAGAACCCAAACCTCCAGTCGCCGATCCAACCGCTGGGAAGTATTCAGAGGTTAGGAAAAACATGTTACGAATGTCATCTGTGTCGACTTTTGTATGCTGCGATCCAGGCCGGCCCGCTAGCGAGGATTGCGAATATGAAGAATTTGGAGAAGGTTCAGATATCGGCGGTTTGGATCAATGCTTTGGGCTCGGAACGACGTCAACGTTTGCGGAGCCCTAGCCTGTCGATTCTCATACTGCTAGAATGTCCGTCCGTTCCCTCCGGTCAGCATAAAGTCGTCGTTCGAGCGGTGTCGCGGATGCTACCAAACCAACCGTACTTTGGCGCTATATCCCAAGTGCAGACATCATATCTCGACTACGGCCAGATCAAGACATGGCTGGAGAATTGCGAGATGGCGCACGAGCTGTGCAAAAAGACATACCCAACACGACCAATGCACAGCTTTCGGGTCATCGATGTAGAGCAAGATTGTGTGGTTGATGCGCCAGATCATTGCCGATTCTGTGCATTGAGCTATGTGTGGGGCGACACGTGCCAGCTGCAGTTGACACGAGCAAACTCCAGCCACATGAAGCAGAAAGGTGCTCTAAGAGAGGTGCCTCTCGCTCTTACCATTCGCGATGCGATAGAGTGTACTCGGGGCTTAGGCGAACGTTATCTCTGGGTGGACTCGCTCTGCATTGTGCAAGACTCCGACGAGATACGCCAACAATGTATCGACGATATGAGCAAGATATATGCCCATTCGCTACTGACTATAGTAGCCGCGACTTGTAGAAGCGCGAACGAGCCCTTGCCTGGCGTGAGCAGCAAGAGAACCTGGCAACAGTGGCACCAAGAGGTCTCCCCGAATTTGACGATATGCGCTCAATTCGACTCCAAGGATTACCTTCAGAACACGACGTATAACACCAGGGCTTGGACGTGAGTACGCCCGACCCGTATAGCTACGATATGTAATGGCGCAATCTTGACTGACTACAATGCATCTAGGTATCAAGAATATCAGCTTGCGAACCGCTTGCTCATATTCTCTCCCAACGGCCAAGTCTACTTTTCCTGCAAATGTGCCATGCATTCCGAGGAAGTTATGCCGGGTGCCAATCTGGAAAGTGACGCTGCCATGCTAGAAGGGGCCATGTCTAGCCGGCTACAATTCGACCACGGTATGCTTTGGAGCACATACCGATCCATGATTGAAGAATATACGAAGAGAAGCATGAGACGTGAACACGACATCTTGAACGCGTTGACCGGCATCCTAAACACACTCGTTGACAGTCGACATATCGCAGGCCTGCCATTCGCTATTTTTGACATGGCCTTACTTTGGCAACCACGCCAGCGTCTACGGCGTCGAAGAGGTTTTCCAAGCTGGTCATGGGCTGGTTGGGTAGGCCAGATTCACTGGTTCGACGATGGTTGCCTAGACACACAAAAGGGGGAGACGCAGATGGCACGATTCGAGACCTGGAGACGAAACAGAGGCTGGATCGTGTGGTATCGAGTTGGAACATCCTCCGATCCCAATGGAACAATAGCTGAGCCCGTGTGGCTGTGCGGTGCAGCTCCGGACGAGTCACAGCATGCGACACGATCTCCAGGGTTTTCGCAGCAGTTCCAGCAGTTCCAGCCATCGATACCCGACGCAGCCCACTCAAACACCGAGAGCCCAGAGCTTCGCTATCCTCTACTACAGTTCTGGACAATGTGTGTCTATTTTACCATTCAACTAGATACCGCCGTCATTTTACGACAGACTAGTCTGAACCCTGAGAACACAGGGAATGGACTCCGCCTCTTCTTTCTTCGTGACAAAGATCAGGAAACAGCTGGCTGGGTTCTCTTAGACGATACTTGGATCGAAACGGTGAGAAGCACCGCGAACGAATTGCACGAATTTGTCCTTCTTTCTGAGGGACAATCGGCTCAGGGCGAAGGCCTTGATTTCAACGCCATGATGATTCAGCGGCAGGGTCATACAGCAGAACGAGTAGGACTGGGTAGAGTCAGGAAAGTAGCAATAGGAAAATGTGTGAGGCCACCGAAATGGAAAGAAATCAGTCTTGCTTGAGAGGGCATGTAAGAAGAAGCGAGTCTCGAACGACTCCAGAGTTCAACCATCATACAGTGTACTATGATAAATCGAAATAATTCCTGATATCCCCCCCGTGAAACCATGGTGGTCTTTCAATCTGCACTTCTTCTTCTAGCTCCGAGTCCGAATCCAGTTTATCCATATTCAGCGCCGCATCCATGCGTTTCTGGGCTGACTCCTCATATAGCAGATCTTGGGCTGCCTTCTCTTCCTGCCACTTTACCCATTCGCTTTCCGGCAGCAAAGGTGTATCGCAGACAAGCTCAATACCATTTCTTTCCCAGAGTTCGTCCCGGATGCTGACCATCTGACCCCAAGGGTACGTATCTATGTAGTTCCAATCCCACGGACGAAACGCAATCTCAATCGTCGTAAGCGCAGCCTTCCGAGAATTGGCGCTTCTCGCTAGCTGACGCAGCCAGGCTACTTCGCGCTCTCCAAAGTCACTCCAGTCCTCCGTGTGCTGGTCGTTGACATGGAAGTCCCAGCCGAAGACCTTCACCCTTGGCCCCAATATCTTCTCATTTTCGGTAGTGAAAGGCATGAGCCCACCTGGGCGGGTGGTCATTTGCCACTTGGATAGTGTAAGGGACTCGAGATTAGAGAAGAGCGTGGCGTCGAAGATATGCTTGTTCTCCCCCCCGTTCGATGAAAGCGAACCAATGCTAATGGAAATCAGAGTCTGGCTGTGATGGGAAAGCCACGACTGAAACATGGGGTAGTTCATCGTGTGGGGGTTGTTGTAGAAGCTGGCAAATGTAAAGTGCTCAAGTTTGGCTGGCAATTGCAGAAGCTGAGCAGTCGCGTGGGGGGTTTCTTCGTAGTCGGATAGTGATAGGGAGGTAATCGACGCAGTGCGGAACAACTAGGCATGCGATTAGTGTTTGTAAACATTTGAAGAGAAAGTCTATCGCCGTAGCATGCCATAGACTCCGGACGCACCTTTGGGTCCAGGAGCAAAGGCCGAGTATTTCGTTGAGAAATCCCATGAAACTCCAATTTCTCAAGCTTTGGCCACATAACGTCTAGCCCCTGGTCGAGATAGAGACCCCAGCCTTCCCTAGTCAACCTCCAGTGTCGAACATGTTCCATATTCTGCTTCATCATCCTAATCAAGTTCCACGCGTATTCGTTAGATCCTTCGAAACCTCCATAGTTCTCCAAACATCGAACTCGTGTCAACCAGAAAGCAAGGTTCTTCACCACCGCCCAGTCCTCAATCCTTCTTGGAGCTGGGACATCTGAAACACTAATCGACAGACTTCTACAGTGTTCGCGCAGCGATGGGTTTTCTCGAAGCGTACGGTGTAACCGGAGCACATTCTTTTTAGGTGGAACTGTCGATGGTGTGCCGTCAAACGTGATGGTGTGAAATAGCATCGGTTGCACGAGACCGCTTATGCACCGGCATACGTGCGATAGTGCTTTCGCGCATGCAGCATCCGGGGAGAACTTGCAGTCAGGACAACCATGCGGATCACGAGGCCGGAAAACAGCGAGTTTAATGATTGTGACCAGAAGTTCTTGGGGCAGTTGGAGAATAGATGCAGACCCGATGAGCGGGGAACGCTCGGCCGCACAGCGCGCATGCTCAACGTTGATGATGGCAAGGTCGTTATCTGGAGAAGGGCCAAGAAGTGTCTGCCGACTTGCTGGATGCATGCTATGTTTCTTTGGGGTTTCTGTATGGAGTGCTGATGTCAGATAGGTGGGAGGCAATCTCGGAGTGCTCGAGAGCCTTCAGCGTCGCTCGCCACTAGGCGATATCGGGTATAGATCCAGATAATCCCTGCCTTCGCATGAGCCCCTCAATCCTCTCAATCTTCTTTCTTATCGGTCCATTGCCCTGCAAATTCTTCAGGCTTCGCTTTGCTATAGCAATAGCTTCCCCTCTATATGCTGGCTGGACGTCGTATAACGCAGGTACGTCAAATGTGCACAGAAGTAACATGGTAACAGTGTACAATCCATGGAAACTAGCCATGAGCATCGGGTGACGATGCTGGAACAATGGCTCGGTTGCGTAGACATGCAACACCGCGCAATGTAGGGACTTCTTCGCGCTATCCTTGACCCTTGCGTTTTCCGCATCATTATGGAAGCCTTGGGTGGTCCATGAGCTCGAAGCATCTTTAGTGAGAAGGCGAACAACATCCTGCCAAAACAGAACGCACTTGATATAATAGTACTGCGCACGAAGGAATGACCTCTGAGGATCCAAAAGAGGTCGCATTGGGATCGTGTCCTCAAGCGGCCATCTAAGCGGATAGGGTAGGTTCGCGTGCCATTGCAACATCTGCGACGCAATTTCCTCCGCAATGGTTGGCTCGTACAGTATGTGCATATTCCATCCGACGCCGTGTCTTGGCCGCGTGAAGATGCGCCGTATAGCAGCCTCCGATAGAAACCAGTAAATGCCCGGCTCGTCGTAATCTGAGGCTGGAAGCGGCACCTCGTTGTGTATGATCTGCAATAAAAGACCGCTGAATGGGACGTAACTCTGGAGCTCATGTTCGATCAGATAGCAGGCCCAGAAGGCGCGATGGCACATCTCGCGATATTTCGGATCGGCGACCATTCGAGTTTGAAGTTGGAGGAGCATGATCACTTTCACTGCAGCTCTTCGAATCACTTCGAAAGCCTGGATCGGGCGAAGACTGTATAAGAGGTAGACTGCCATGAAGATATGACACTGCACGACCAGCGCGGTATTCCCGAAGCCCTTGTCGGCATCCAGTAACCTAGAAGCCACCCGGAAGTATTCGATACCGGGAAAGGCGTCGGCGTCGTCGGCGAGGTGATGGCTCTCCTGCGCGAATGCACCAAGCGCAAAAACAAAAAGCACCAAAGACGTCTCGAGGTTGTAAGGGTCGAAGTTGCCGTCTGCGGTACGGCTGACGAGCTCTGCAAGGGTCTGCCCGGGGACGATGGGATACCACGGTAGCACCTCCCGCACGAAGCTCTGTTGAAATCGCCAACATCGCCTAGGATCCAGATCAAGCGTTGACAGATTCAAGGGAGCATGCCTCATAAGCTTTTCTCCAGCAAGCAGTTGCAGCTCCAGCTGCTCCTCAAAATCATCACAGCAGAGCGGCGTCAGTGCGGCTGGACATGGCCGATCGATCAGTCGCGAGAGCCCACTTAGATCGATTCCAATCGTCAAAGGACGGTGAGTGTAGTATGAAGGCTTAACCATCAGTAACGAGCTAAACGTGTTGTCTGGTGAAAGACCGATACTTTCGAACACTTCTGGTGGTCGTAGACTTTCGAGCACTTCCGTGGGCTTCATACTCTCGTGGCTTACGTTCCTATTGCAGCTTCCACGTTCTTCCAAAAGTTGCTCTATGCGCTTCAAGCGTGTCAGTACCTCGCTGTCCGAGTTTTCTTCAACCGATCGCTCCGATTTTTCCGGTTGCAAATCCGATCGATAGACACATTCGGCTTGTATGTCCCGGCAGAAGGAGCACGTAGGCCGTCGAGCATCGCATCTCGTCTTCCTCGTCCTGCAGATCTCGCAGGCTACGGACACGCGACGTTTCGGATAGTTGATCTTCTCGCCTCGCCGTCTCTTTCGGGGCTGAGATGTATCGGAGGCTAATGATGCATGGTCGATGGCTGATCTGTCCGACGGATCCTCCATCTAGAGTTCCAGGGCAGTGCAGGAAAGTAGTAAAAGAGCTGGGACCCCATTTATCGGTTCTTCGGTTCGGTTCGGCTATGCAAAGGTGGAGACGCTTCAGCGCTAGCCCATACGTTTCCGTTAGGTACATCAGTGGACTGTGGGGTAACCCGCATTGTCCATTGTCTTTAGTCGATTGTAATTGTATGTAATTCAAAGCCAAGAGTGTTGTATGGTCAGCTTATAGAGTAAATCGGATTCCATCTAGCAACTTGACACGACGGCAATCGAGTTCCAGCCTCCTAGACTCAACACTACTTTGGATCGGTACGGTCTCTAGGATTATGGTATTAATGAAAAGATCAATCACCGCCAATATGAAGGAGCTATCAATGCCTACTATCGAATACGTGCGCCTATGCATAACCTGTGCAGTTCCCAAAGAAGATCGTCTACGTATGTATGCCGATGAAGCTAAGCTTTGTAGAGCATCACGAGAACGGTGATGGAGGTCGATAAGCAGAAAGACAAGCATATGTGTGCGCTATACAATACGCTTGTCCTAAAATCAATCTTGTTTAACCCTGGCATTCCCGTCTACTTCTGCCCTTACACTTTGTCATCCACCGCGTCATGATCTTTTTCTTTGCCTTGAACAACGGTCTTGTTGACGAAACCAGTCAGATACTTGTCGACGTCGCTAGCCAGAAAAGCCACAATCAGCGCAAAGACACCGAATGCTACACTGCTCAAGTAAACTGTCTTCAAGGACTCGGCGTATGCTCTCTTCTGTGCTGTGGCGAGAGCAGCTTTCACAGTTGCATCCATGCCTGGGACACTGTCCAGAGCAGTCGCTGTTGCTTTCTTGATGGCTGCGAACAGAGCCGTAAGGCTGGTCTCAGGGAGGCCAGCTCCAGTGACCGCTGGTACTACTTCGCGAGGTAGATTAACATTGAGCTTGTTGGTATAAATTGCGAGATAGATGCTGGCTGACAAGGGTCAGTTCTGACTCCGGTTCGAGAACTGGCTTCCAACTCACTCGCAATAGTACCACTAACAGCGCGGCTTGAGGCAAAAAAAGCTTGACCAGAGCCTATATTTTCAGGCGGAATCACCAAGCCAGCAACAACAATGGCGATGAGTTCCACCCAGCCGACAAAAGTGCCAATGAGAATAGTCATCTGTCTATGTAGTCAGTGCATAAAAGCTTGCGGGCTCATCTACGAAGGATACTGACAGCAATAGCTTGATTCTGTCTATGTTCATTGCTCATTGCCATTAGTCCACAAAATAGGGTCAGCCCGGCAATGGAAACGATCATTTGCAGTTTTGTTCTTCCACCACGTTTGAACAGTGGGCCGGTGATGACCTCACCCGTAGCGAGCGCTGCGCCCGTGGTGCACTGTTCGGTATGTTAGTCGGTTTTCACAACGATATAAATACGAAAGATACTCACCGACATCCAACCAACAGTGAGGTTATTAGTCGTGTACAGTGCCGTTATATGAGTTGGCCAAAGGACGTTCAGTGCGTAAAACGACATCTGTCCAACGGAGCCAACAATGCAAGCCACCCAGAAGTTGCGGATCTTGAATAGCTTCATAGGAAGGAGAGGTT
Source organism: Lophiostoma macrostomum CBS 122681 (assembly GCA_010405375.1). Lineage (NCBI taxonomy): Eukaryota > Fungi > Ascomycota > Dothideomycetes > Pleosporales > Lophiostomataceae > Lophiostoma > Lophiostoma macrostomum. The sequence continues at coordinate 42,837 of MU004440.1, forward strand.
CGGGAAGTGGAATATAGGTTTCTACGCAGCACGTCAGTAACAGTTGGAGGGATGCACTATTCAACTAACCATAAAGCACGAAGGCAATGAGAGTTAGCACCCCGATGACGAGTGCCGATATACACTGCGGACTTTTCCACGCATACTGCCTCCCTCCCCACGCTGCGTCATTGTCAGAATAGTCGACTCCCGATATTGGAGCTGGATACATACAGAGAGCCAGTAAGAGGCATACTAAGCCACCAGTGTACAGAAAGAATCCACCATAGTCGATCCGCTTCATTTGTTGTCTGCGAGTGACGTCGCCTTTGAGCTGATGAAAGTTCGGAGGATGGTAGCAGAAGACGAAGAGAAGCAGAGAGATACCGCAGACGATAACGTTTAGCCAAAAGCACCACCTGTAGAGTTTGTAAGCCTTGTCTTCTACAAATCGTGGGCGACGAGATCTTACCTCCAACCAAGAACGGTGTACTGCACCAACGACCTTGCTATTGCAGGTCCTAAACCCAGTGTTGGGAAGACAGCTAGTGTGATGAGACATTGACTCCAGCCGCGGTACTTGTTTGGTACAATCTCTTGCACGAGCAAAGGGTAGAGGACTTGAGCGCAGCCCGAGAGACCCATGAACACGCTCGCGCCTATGACTTGATTGATGTTCTTCGCAGTGGCCGCGATGATGCCGCCTACAATGCCGCAGAATTGGCCCCCGATGATAAAGTAGCGTCGGCCAACAACATCACTAATGCTGCCAACGAGAAGGAGACCCACGCCTTTGATGAGAGTATTAATGAGTGATACGAGGTAGACGTCAGTTGAAGGTCCGATGTCTGCGTTAATGACATTGAGTATGTTTGCCTAGTACGTTTAGCGATTGAGAGTAAGGTTTACATTGCACCTGTTGGTTTGACTTACCGGCATGGCATATCCGATGAAGAGGCAGTTAGCCAGAAGTAAGATTGCAGCACAGGATCCGAGGAATCCGAATGAGGTCCAGTAACCTGGGGGTACTTCAGAGTCCTCTTCATTAGCACTAACTCCAGCCAGCGACCTTGGTCGGTTGGCATTGTTCGCATTCGATAAGCGCTCGACTTGTTCGGAGGTTCTCTTCTCTTCAGACATGGTGTCTAGCAACCCGATATGAGGCACGATTTGGCGAATGAGAGCCTTAAGAAACAGGTCTCAGAAAAGTTTTCCTTATTGAGAGTATACAAACGCCAGTAGCTGCGCGAAGTGTTATAAGCATGTTGATTTCTCAAAAGAAACATATAATCGCGCCCTCGCTATAGTCCGAGAACCAAAAATCCAAGTGGTCTCGCGGAAACTATTTTCCCTACCAAGAGCCTTGGGAAAGGCGTGTAGCACGCCTCAAGCATGTTGAATGCATGTCGACTGGGAGTCGATCGAGGTCAAGGCTTATCCTACTGTGACTGTGTTCCCTCGGAAAAGGTATAGTGTGTTCATGTGACGTCCCGTAGCCGGCGTCAACGTGTTCCGCAGACTGGAGAGGGCCGTCTAGTCTCTCTCGGCGCATGGATAGTTCCAGTCCAGCGTCGGTTCACCGGTTCGGATGTCGCTTGCACTGCACCCCATCTCATGCGTCTGAGTATCATGCGGGGCCACGGGAATCTCAACCGATCCGGAGGCAAAAGGGTAACGTAAGATGCTGTGCAAATGCTTGGCTCTTCTTAGTTCTGATCAACTCGAAGACCTCGAATGACTGCCCTGAGTCTGGTTGCGCCGGGCGCCCTAACCGCAGACTATATTCTGGCACTAGCCCTCAATCCCCAAACAGCACTCCGAGACCGATTCCCAGTTTAGAATCATACACCGACCACTGGACTTCAAATGTTAGGGATGTCACCACTACGCATGTTTAATTCATGGCAATGAGGCAATTATACTGAAAATTTGCCATTCACCCGCGAAAATCATATTGTCAGAGATTGTAAAGAAACATGACCAGCCTAAGGCTTTGTCTGGCTCCCACTTCCTTCGACTATCTTACCACGGGCATCTGCTCTTTCGAGATCCCGCTTCGGCATTTCTCATCTTGCAAAACGTCAAAGTGGCTCCAATCCTTCAGGCCATTGCGGCAGGCTTCCATGTATCCTTTAATGCCACCAATATAGTTCAACTGTTCCCTTTTCTTACCTGGAATGTTTGAACCCATATACCACGAAGTTGCTTTCCTGAACAGTGTCTTGGAGCTCATGTCTTGGATGATGTCATTCCATTGTTCTTCCGCGGACGGTCGCGTCTCAATGAAGTAGATTGACTCGTCTCGTAATCTAGCGAGCGTCTCTGCGACAAATTCCACTTGCATCTCGATGAAGACTGGCGCGTTGGTGAATGCAGTTGGGGCTGGATCAAAGTGAGTCTCAATACTCGACAGTTTAGTGGGAGTTGGTCTTACCCTGTGGACCAAAGATCATAAACATGTTGGGGCATCCACTTGCTGTTATACCTAGATAGGTTCTGACTCCGTCTGACCATCGTTCTCTCATGTCCACTCCGTCTTTGCCTCGAAGGCCCATACTTGTCAGGCTCCCAGTCATGTTATCGTATCCTGTAGCGAGGATGACGATATCAAAATCTCGCTCTTCGCCATCTTGGGTCTTGATGCTATTCTCCGTGAACGCCTGTATCGGGTTGTCTTTCAGATTGACTAGGCTGACATTGTCTCGGTCGATGCATTCATAGTAGTCATTCTCGAGACTGCTACGTTTCGTAGCGAACGGATAGGGTGGCTCTGTCGGAGCGACGATGGCTTGCTTCTTTAGATCTTTCACCCGTTCTCGCGTCTTCTTCAGCCAGAAGTCGTAAAGCATTATGTTTGCCTTCTCATCGACAAGATAATCGCGATAATTGGCGGCTTGATAATTGAATGCACCTCGGGCATACAGCTCTTCCCATAGCTCCTCTCTTTGTTCTGGTGTATGTTCATATGTCGCGGCAATCTGAGGATCACCAGCCAAACCAGCAGCCGTGTTGCGCGCCATTTGAAAGAGTCCATTGTAGATGGCTTTGTTTGCGGTTTGCTCGAGGTTCGTCAGTGGTCGTTGCCTCATTGGCAGTGCGATGTTGGGATTGCGGATGTAGTTCGTGAGGCTAGACGCCAATTTGGAAATTTCCTGCACGCATTGGATCCCGGTTGCTCCAGCTCCGATGATAGCCACTTTCTTTCCAGCAAAATCTACACCCAACTTTGGCCACGAGGCGGAGTGGATCAACTGGCCCGAATATCTCTTCATGTCTGGGAAATTTGGCTCATAACGCTTGTGGGAGCTGCCGGTTGCGGGGACCAAAAATCGGCAGGTAGCTCGATCGCCCTTATTCGTAGTAACGGTCCATTGACTCTTCTCGGTATCGAAGTCTGCGCCGTTCACGATCGAGTTGAAACTTATATCTCTGGACAAGTCCAATACTTCGTCGACGTGCTCGAAGTACCGCTTCAGCTCTTCATGAGCCGGGAATCGCTGGCTCCAGTTCCAAGTTTTCCATACCTTGGGGAGGGAGAACTGGTAGTACGGGATCTCCGAGTCAACTCGAGCCCCAGGATAACCGTTCCAGTGCCAGACCCCCCCCAAAGCAGAGCCTGACTCAAAGACGTGGCAAGCGAAGCCGAGCTCGCGGAACTTGTGCAGCGAGTAGCAGCCTCCGAAACCACCACCGATGATGATTATATCGTAGTGCGAGATGGATGAGTGACCGTTGGTGCCATTGGCACCATCTGCATACGATTTCCCATCGGTACCAGCCCCATTTGTAGAGGCGTTTGTTGAATTGTGAGTAGACATCGTGCCAGAAGCCCCTGATGAATTCTGCGAAGTGGCTTTGCTTGTGTGGAAAAGATCGTGAGGTGACGAGTATATCTTGCTGATGCTCATTCACCACATTCCCGGAAGACTTTAGGCATCCTCTCGATACCGTCGAGATTGAGATGGCCATTCTTCCGCTTAGCTCGTGATCAAGGTAATGCAGGGGACGGGAGCTACTTTCGGTTCGGTTCGGGGTATCGGTTCGGCGTGTCTAGAGGTCTCAAACTCCGCACACTAGGCGATCGATTTGCGATTAGAATCAATCCAGTTGCATCGGCTTCCCCGCATTGTATCCTACAATGTCAAATCCAAGGGAAAAGCGCATCCGAGCCAGGTCGCCATGGTCCGGTTAGGGAAATAGCTCAGTCGCAAGCTTCGACATGTCTGTCAGATATGAAGGTGCTCCTCACAATGCGATAGTGTCCATCTTTTCATTGTGTTTGCTTTGGGTGGTTGCACAGCCCAAGACACAAGAGCATGGCGACTACCACCACTACCGAGGCCGTTCCTGCCGCCTTAGCATCTCGCACACTTCACGCCGAAGACCCAGAGGGCGGACCATACGGCCAGCGGCTATGCGTGCAAGTGGCAGATGAGCTTGCACGGAGGACGCCCGATCGAATCTACGCAACCGTCACCAAATCTCCTTCCGACATAGAGCAAGGATTTCGTGACATCACAATCAAGCAGTTCACAAACGCTGTCAATCATGCAGCCTGGGATATCAAGCGACTGTTTGGCGTCAGCACTAAATTCGACGTCATTGCATACATTGGCTTATCTGACATTCGTTATGCGATATACCTATATGCGGCAATCAAAACTGGCCACCAGGTATGTCTTCCAACCATTGTCACCCAGCTTACGAGATCGGACCCTGATATTCATTGCAGCTTATGATTCCTTCTGTGCGAAACTCGGAATCACAACATCTCTCTGTGTTCGAAGCAGCAGGTTGCAGCAGGGTGCTACACACACCAACCTTCGAATCCATCATTACTGCCGTGAGACAGGCGAAGCCGGACGTGATAAGTCACACAGTGCTTGAATTAGATCAGCTACTCAGCACTCAGTGCTTGCATTACGAGTACAACAAGACCTGGGCGGAAGCGAGAACTGATCCCATCATTATCGCACATTCGTCGGGGTCGACAGGTTAGTTGAACATGCTACCATCTCGTCACAGTGTAAGCTAACGTTCATTGAGGTAATCCAAAGCCTACAACAATCACCAATGGTGTCTACTCCACGTATGATAACCATAGACAAATTCCCCGGATACCAGGACGCAAAATTCAGGGTTATACGCTACTAGACTTTCCAGGGGGAGGAAAGTTTTTCAACCCATTCCCACCCTTTCATGTGAGTACATTTAGTCATGAGATCACTTTTCCGACTAACCAAAACAGCTTGCTGGGTTGTTTGCTATGAGTATCATGCCAATCTTTTACAACTGCACCGTTGCTACTGGACCGCAAGACAAGCCTCCAAGTGGCGAGCTTCTGAGTAATGCGATGCACAAAATCTCGATACGTGCAGCATGGTGCCCACCCACAGTCATTGAGCAGCTTTTGGAGCAGCCAGGTGGATTCGAGCAAGCCGCTAGTCTCGATTGGATAATGTACACTGGAGGCCCTTTAGCGGCTCATGTCGGCAACCAACTCAGTAAAGTGACCGATGTCTGTCAGATGTACGGATCGACCGAAACAGGCCCTCACATCTCTCTTGTTCCTCTTCCGGACAACTGGGCATGGTTCGAATGGCACCCGCTCCTCGAAAACGCAATGGAGCCCATGGGCGACGGAACCCACGAAATGGTTGTCTACAAAGATGCCTCCCTAGATTGGATCCGACACCTGAGCCAAGCATATCCGCATCTAGAAGTCTGGCGCACAAACGACTTGTTTGTGCAACATCCTGAGAACCCGAAACTATGGCGATTTCATGGTCGTCGAGATGATGTGTTAGTCTTGTCGAATGGAGAAAAGCTCAATCCAGTGAACATGGAAGGCGCTATAGTCGGTCACCCACTCATCAGGGGCGCTTTAGTCGTTGGTACAGGCCGCTTCCAGACAACCTTGCTCGTTGAGCCTCGTCCGGACCTCAAGATTTCATCGGAGCAATTGATTGAGGAGATTTGGCCAACCGTGGAGCACGCAAACACACTCGGACCAGCACATGGTCGAATCTTTCGATCGAAAGTACTTGTTGCTACCCCAGACAAGCCTTTCGTTAGGGCCGGGAAAGGGACGGTCATTCGGGGCCAAACCACGAGACTGTACGAAGCTGAAATTGACGCCATGTATACAAACGCAGAGTCACAGATATCGAAACAAGAGTCTTTGCCTGCAGTGCATGATCACGAGTCTATAGCCAAGAGGGTTCGCGAATGCCTGGAAGGTATCATCAGCGATCACTTCGCAGATGACGACGATCTATTTGTGCTTGGAATGGACTCGCTCCAGACTATGGAGGTGAGAAAATCAGTCAATCGAGCGTTCGCTTCCAATCTTTCTGCCCGCGGTCTTGATGCCTTACCCGCAAGCATCATATACGCCAATCCCAGTATTGAGAAGCTGGCCACTCGTCTTCATTGTGTCTTCAATGATATTGAACCAACTGACGAACGCGTTCTGCCGGACCGGACCACAACCATGGAAAGACTAGTACAAAAGTACACCGCTGGTCTAGAGATACACAAGGGGAGACAATTTACTGGTGTGAGGTCCGAGAAGCTCTGTGTCGCAATCACGGGGTCGACTGGATCACTGGGGCAGCATCTCCTCGCCACTCTTCTCGAAGACCCGAGCGTGTCCCATATTTACTGCTTGAACCGCGCTGGGGATGCTCGCAGCCGACATCTGAAGAACTTTCAAGATGGGTCTAAGAATGCCGATATTGACGCGAAGGTTACATTCATGAGAACCGCATTCGGAGAAGACCGACTAGGACTCTTGGACAACGATTACGAGTCTCTCCTGCGAAATGTCGATGTCGTCATACACAATGCTTGGAAGGTTGATTTCAACCATGAGCTTGCTTCCTTTGAGGACGTCCACATCCGCGGAGTACGGAATCTTCTCGAACTGACCCTTGCATCGGAACGGCAGGCTCATATATTTTTAGTCTCATCCTTGTCTTCAGTTGGCAATTGGACAGCTGTGTACGGGAACGTACGGGTGCCGGAAATCGCTTTGACGGACTACAACGTCGCAATGAAGCTGGGCTACGGCGAATCGAAGCACGTAGCGGAGCAGATATTGCATACAGCTGCTTCGGAAGCCGGAGCCAACGCCACAATACTGCGTGTTGGTCAGCTTGCGGGCCCGCTTTCTGATAGCGGTGGCGTATGGAACCGAGCGGAGTGGTTCCCTACTTTGCTCGAAACTTCTAAAGCCCTCGGTATGCTTCCTGACTCTATGAACACCATCGATTGGATCCCCGTTGATGCCATGGCGGCTATCATCTCTGATCTAGTGCATCATGGGCGTCAGAAACAGGAATCAGCGGTATACAATCTCGCTAATCCCGAAGCTGCGAAATGGGAGGATCTTGTTCCCGTCATCCAAGCCTCGTGGGGATTTGAAAACACAAAGGTCGTCACCTGGAACGAATGGCTCAACCACCTGGACGAGAAAGCATCCGAAGATGCAGAGATAGTTGAGAGATTCCCAGCACTCAAGATATTGGAGTTCTACAGAGGGCTGGCTGGAGAAGCACAAGTAAGAGCGATGGACAGGATTAAGTACGAAGTCGCCAGAGCCGGTATTCACAGCAAGACCATGGCAGAACTTGAGCCAGTGAACAAAGACGCAATCAATACATGGTTGGCACAGTGGGGATACGAAACAGCCGTTCCCACAGAGCCACTGCCTCAAGTCAACCGTCAAGACCTTCAAGCAACTGATCCAACAACAGGTGGTAAAGCAAACCAAGGAAACTCAGAGGTGCAACTGCAGATGATCCCCACGCCACCGACTTTTACCTCCCAGGATGCAGAGCGTACCTATCTTAAGGGCCGTCTCGCACTCGCTTTCCGCATCTTCGGCAAGCTAGGTTTTGACGAAGGCGTCGCTGGACACATCACACTTCGCGATCCCATCCTTCGCGACCACTTCTGGGTCAACCCGCTGGGGCGCGCATTTAGTCAGATGAGGAGTTCTGACCTTATCCTTGTGAACTCGAAAGCAGAAGTTGTGGATGGCGGTCCGAACAGGCTTCTGAACCGCGCGGCTTATATGATTCACCACGCGGTGCATGTAGCAAGGCCAGACGTCAACTGCGCTGCGCACTCGCATAGTCTGTATGGTCGGTCTTTTTGCACACTTGGAAGACCCATCGATATGCTGACGCAGGACGCCTGCGCGTTTTACAACCATCTGGGTGTGCACAGACAGTTCAAAGGCGTAGTCTTGGTCGAGGAAGAAGGTCGCAACATCGCTGCCGCACTGGGCAACAATAAAGCATGTCTGCTTCAGAACCATGGAATCTTGTCGGTCGGTCAGAGCGTCGAGGCAGCTGTATTTTGGTTCGTGTCGTTGGATAAGTGCTGTCATGCACAGCTGCTGGCCGAGGCGGCCGGTGCTGGATCAGGTCGGGGGATGCCGATTCAGATTGAGGACAAAGATGCGGAGTTTACGTTCAAGAGCGTTGGAACACCTAACGTGGGGTGGTTCAGCGCCCAGCCGATGTTCGATATAATGGAAGAGGAAGTCGGCAATGCGCATCTTGAGTAGTTTAGAGATGCTAATGTAGGTCTGTCGAGCGTGTGATCTATTGTGCGATCACCGTGTTTTGTTCGGGTCGCCGTAATTCCTGACAATGTTGACCAGTTTCATCCTGGTGATCTTTTTATCAAAGACCTGCGCATGATCTAATGCCGGGAACCATAGCACATCCAAACCATCTCCTTTCCATAAACCATCATTCCACCGCCTCTTTTTAGGTTCCATGTTCTTATCTTCTGTTAGATACTTCTTAACAGCCTCAGTGTTGACAATGAGATCTTTTCCACTGAGCACCACAGTGACATGGTGGTTGCGTAGATCTTCCTTCCACAAGATGTTCTCACTCCAGAAGAATCGCCGTGAAAGGGAGTGCGAGACTCCCATGTCCTTGGAGGCGAAGTAGCTGAGCTGGTGTTCATTGGCACGGGTCGGTTTGCGACATATCTATGAAGCGAAGGATGAGTGTCTGTTATTGAAAGGGAACTGAGAAACCTTACAAAGTTGTACGCAACATCTGGAAGATGAAGTAGAAAGGTTACTGGATCGATAAATAACATTGAATCAATCTTCCGCGCGATCCGAGGTGTGTGAAGGAGATGTGTAGCGATCACGCTCCCATAGCTATACCACTGATCAGTTGCAGGGTCCAACAGAATTGCGGCAAACAAAAATTCTTGAAATATCCACTTACGAGTGTGAGACTAGCACAAACTTGTCCCAGCCGTGTTTCTTCAATATACTCTCAATCTCCTCACACATTTCGTCTTTCCCAAGCGCCTGTCCGGTAATTCTGAAGCTTATGGACATGATCTCTATGGCGATAATGCCTAGCTCTCCGTCGGAATCGTTCGTTCCTTCAGAATTCAGTTCGGCTAGGAAGTTTACGTAGGGGTAGAGTCCAATTCCAATTCCGTGGATGAAGAGGATAGGAAGTCTCCTTTTGGAGGTGTGTGGATGGTGCCAATACGAGAGAGTTTTTGCGGGAGAGCGATGTTGGCTAAGAATTGTAAGGGGACGAAAAGGAAAGACGGTAAAGAATCGAGACAGAGAGGTCCGATGTAATTTGAAGGAGTGGTAGTACAACCAGCAGGATGCTAATGTGTCCACGAAAGATACACACTATAAGGTGAACAAGGATTAGCATTAGACCAATGTCTTTCTGTGGAACCTTACCAAGTACCATGTCAAGCTTCGATGTAACATGTCGACCTTGTCAAGCGTAAGTCGCAAGGAGACTGCATTTCCCCTCCCAGGCTCAAACCTCCTCTTTAGCAGCCCTTCAAACGTGCTGATGTACTCCTCGAGCTCCTCCCCCTCTATTGCACTAGGTTCACCAGTGTTCAGAAATCCCCATCGAAAGAATTCTTTTATGTTCTCGCGTTTGATTTCCGATACCGGAGCATCCCTGAACCACTTGGTCAGGTAACGTTCAGGGTCAGATATGTTACGGTGGCAGCGCTGAAAAAGCACACGACGCCGTTCGCGATATATAGTTGTGGGGTGAGAGGCTGCTCTCTGCAGGTAAAGCTTGCGCGGGTAGTATACAAGGAGGTAGAACGCTGCCTCCAAGGTAGCCCAGGTTTGGACAACCCAGTGAGCACGAAATGGCGAGTAGAACTGCGAGACAAGGCACCAGAGGATGCTGAGTGGCGCGATCCAGTGTAAAAAGGAGATGCAAGCCCTGATGAATATGTAATTCCAGATCGATGTCCCTATCATCTTGGAGGTGGATGCAAACGACGCTTTAATATCTCGAGCAACAAAGATCTAGCTTTTAGGTGTGACTGCAAGTGGGACAACGGATCTCGAGTGTTGCTTCGTTGAAGTGATCTTTCAAGCGGATGCTGTACGAGTGGATTTCGGCCTGACGCTACCTTCGTCTAAAAGATGGGTCCGGTCGGGGTCCGATCCAGGTCCGGCGAAGGTGAACAACTGTGAGAACCAGAACATGTAGCTTCCTGGGTTGCAATGCGTGTGCGTTAGCTTTTTCAATTCTGGAAGAGACACCGCTTTGCCATGTGATAAGAGATACATACCTCGGGATCGCATTGCAAGCTTAGCGGGAATGACTATCTACATGTAATGAAAAATTCAGGAGCTAACCGTGTTCGATCTAGGTTACCCCACATTGTAGCCGCTATGTGGCCTCAAGAGTATCCCAACACTTCACAACTCGATTATGTCGCTCGAGTACTGGATCTCAAGTTGCTTTTGATACGTCGCTTTCGGGATACAGGTATTGCTGGAGATTGGTACCATCAAAAGTGTTCGTGGTCAGAAGTGAAGTGACTTTAGGTGGTGCCCTGCCGGTAGGTAATCCAGGACTCCCGCGCGCCGCCTCTATCAATGTTGTACTCATGCTCTTTGCTACAGACTCAGCAGACACCAACTTGTAGCATCTCTGTTCGACTTGCCGTACTATAGTAGTGCGTCAATATTCTGCTCGAAGTATTCTCTACGGTTTTCGGCTCGCTTACGTCACTCTCTCCTGATCGGCGCATCTAAATTACGCTAAATTCCCTTCTCTGTGCGAAAGCATTGCTGGTGCAGATTCCGATTGGGTTAGCTCGAGACCTATCTTTAGGACGCACCCATGCTGTCTCGGTCATTGATACCGCCTTTCTGGTAAATACACGACATTCGTCCCCCAGGCTAGTCTTGAACCGGGAACAGGTATAGTATAGTTCCATAAGCGAGGAGCGAATATCACCAAACTGATGACCTGACCATTGCCAAGTGCTTCGTTCTTGTAAGGGGCCTCGAAGGCATGCGAGTCAATAGGCCAAGCTCCCCAGTACTGGCTTCCTTCCCTCTATCTCACATATATAACGTCGACCGACTGATTCTCCAAAACTTCATCCAACATTCATCCAAATTAGTCCTCATTCACGATGCTCGCTCCCATCTTCGCAGCTCTTTCCTTCTCTTCCCTCGCCCTATCGGCGGCTCTTGATCGCCGTGTTGACGACACCGCAATCTGGCCCGTGACCGAGCTCAATGTTCACTATAGCGACAACAACTCCTCCGCTTCCACTTTGGAATTCATCGTAGAATGGAGCCGAGGGACCGCGACCTGCGCCACCAGCTTTCCTTTCAACCAACTTCCGACGAACAATATCTACTGCGATGAGACAGCGAGGAACCCGTCGTTCAACTTGACAGCAACTAAGGATGGGATTTTCAACGAAACGGCGTTTACGCTGAATGTAAAAGGCAGTGTAAGGTACGTTAAAATAGAGAATGGTCCCCATTTGCGATCATGCGACTGGAAGCTGACCGGTGCTCCGCTAGGATCACGACACAAATGTCGCATTTGTATAAAGCGACGCAGGAGATTCTAGCCAACAGTCCTGGGAGTGCGGACGAATACTTGGAATGCACTGACCAAGCGGATGGTGTACAGTGCGGACTGGCAAAGCCGTTGAACCTGACTGCTGAATATACGAACCCGTATACCTCCGCATGAAGAACATCGATGACACTAGAGCACTAGAGCTACTGAGTGGGGTTTGACAGATAGAAAGTAGAGTCGAAGTGGGTTTAGAAGTCGCACCTGAAGATATTGATTAGAGCAGGACGATCACAAACGATTTAAATAGTGTACCTTAGTAATTCCGCGGTATATTCGCTCTACAGATGTTTCATTCACCTCGTGCGACATGACGGACTACATCATGATCCCGTAGACCATTCGTCTCCCTACCGAAGCTGGGGTAGCTGCATGCTGCTGCTTCGGCTCACGATTGATGGAAAGTATCCTTTCACCATGTCGTGGGTTGGACATATACTTGGAAATATGATTGCAGTGTAAGGAAAGCATCAAAACAGACGTGTACGGATGCATCTGTTACTGCGATTTCTGATATTCAGTGTTTTCACCTCATCACCGCGTCCTTCAGACTAGCCATAATTCAACAAGATAAAATAAATCATGGGACAAACCATGCGAGAAGCTGAGAGAAGAGATAAAGTAGGGAAACGCTAACGCAGAGAACAAAAAATTGGAGATAGAGCTGAAGACCGAAGCGGAAGCTACAGCTTGAGTTGAAAAGAAGAGAGACGAAGCAAGAACTATGCCTATGAGAAAGCTCGTGAGCAGGCCGAGGACCGAACAATGATCGGGTTTCGGATAGTTGGCTCCTTCAACGAGAACTAGTAGGTTTCGAAGCACGAAGACTTTCGCGGCAAAAGGTCAGAATCAAACGCTAATTAGAGAAGAAGAGGAAAAGCGGGCTCCCATCCTTTGTCTTGCGAGAGACACATCGTTTCAACCAGGACTTCGAACTTCGCAGCCGAACTCATGGAGCAATATGACAATGTTTTGAATGACCGTGTTATTGTGGAAGACGAGTTGTACGTGTGGAGTCCGCTTCTCAGATACAGGTCAGGAGGACTATTTTGAGTCGGTTTGACTTTGATGGTTTTTGCCAATGTAGATGGTATCCCGGCACTCTTATAGAGATAGTACATGCAAAGTATGACGTCCGTAATGAAGCGCCTGAGTAGGAGATCGATGAGAGCACGTGTGGCTAAGAACTTGCTCCTACTCTTGAGCCAAATTTGTGGGTACATTATGATTCTCCACAGAAACATTTACGCTGGGATCCAACGGTCTAATTCAAACTTCTTGCTGACTCTAGTAATCAAAGCGTACTGTAAGTAATTCGATCTTAGCAGGAGGCAAACATTCGAAAACTAGGCTGGGAACAATTTTGTCGTGCTGTAACTGGTGCTGCGGCCACCTACACTTGTGATGGAACTTCGGCCAAGAAAAGTTCCTCCGAATAGCACACTGCCTAGGATGTAATTTTTGGTACTCAAGCCCATGTCGTCTAGCAAGTCGTAGGTGTTCGCCTGTGAGATGTCACTTCGATCAAGTCTAATGTAAAGAGGGTAATAGCTGCCCAACCTACGGCCCGCCACTCAATCATGATGAGGACTCTCGACACAAATGTCAGCACAGATAATCCACATCACCACAGCGACTTCTTACTTTGCCCTCTACCCACATTGTTTGCTAGGTTTAGAACAATGTACATTTTCGTATATAATTTATGAATGGAGGAACTGAGCGCTTTGGGTCGTCGTATATATATGGCTGTCTCGTTGTAGCGTTCGTTCCAATCTACTCGTGATGACACTAAAGCGAGCTACGACTTGGAGATGCGTCTTCAATACGAACTGGAGCAACATTGCTGACTGTCTGCTTCCGACATTTCCCACTATACTACTGGGTGTCACCGGTGTCGGCGACTGCTGACTGGCACTGGCTGTTGCGAATATCAGGGGCCGGATGTGACCATTGCCAGGGAGCATTGCTGTGCCTTGTCTTCGCATAGCTGGAGTGGGAAATGATCGGCGTCTACCAGCGATGCCGTGCTCTGTTATCAGACTTTGTTGCCACGCGAGCTTAGTAGACTAGTGACAAGGAGATTGACGTTTCGAAAGATATAGATACTATAGTGAGTATGAGCGAATGCGGACACTGGCTTATTGCGTGTTTTTGGAAGAAGTTGCGTGCCTGCGGGGTGACTCGATGTCGTGCTCACAAGTTCGCAGTAGCGTGCGGCAACGCAACATCACTCATGGACAGCATGGGAATTGATAAGCAGAGAAGATGTTCGGTTATAAAGGAGTGCATATACATTGTGATTGCAGCTCGGAGTAGCAGAGACACTTAGCTTTGAACTCAACAGAACCGGCAATGACGACCCAAACAACCACCATTCAGGAGGCAACAAATGCGGAGGGACAACCCATCAAGGTATGTAGGTCCCACTACAATTTCAATACGCATGTCCTTGAGATCAATGTTGACATTTGGTAATAGCTGTCCGTAGCCTACGATGACAAGGTTCATAACGAAGTAAGCACCTGTTCCGCTCAAGTCTAAGATACTCTTTGGGGGCTTCATGTTCTTGCCCGATATCGCTTCCCCGAGCACTTTAGTCACCCCTCCGGGCCAAAATAATTCAGCATCAAGAATTTGGTAGCTCTTACTGATCTTTTCCCGAAGTCCAAGTACGCTGCCTATCTTCCTGTGTACGACGAAACCACAAAATTCCCGCGTACCGAGCTTTTCGAGTTCCACGACCGTGGCCACAATGCGGACCCGTCCAAACCAAATTTGCTTCCTAAAGATGACCGCAGCGTGAAGGCTGTCAAATTGACTCCACGCGTTGGTACCGAGATCACTGGCCAACAACTGTCTAAGCTTAGCGACGCTCAAAAGGATGAGCTGGCGCTTCTCATAGCAGAACGAGGCGTGGTTGTGTTCCGGGACCAAGACTTCAAAGACATTGGTCCGGAAAAACAAAAAGAGTTCGGCCAATACTTTGGTCGCTTGCATGTCCACGTAAGCTCTTGCTATATCTCTTTCCGTTTCGTTGACTAATATTTACAGCCTGTGGGCGCCCATATCAAAGACCACATTGAGTTCCATTCGATCTATCTCGGACCTGACAATCTCTACCGTCTTGGCCGTAGCAATACCAGACTCACTACTACTGGATATCACTCGGATGTGTCCTATGAGCACCAAACACCTGCGATCACCATACTGACCCTACTTCAAGTGCCCGAGACTGGTGGGGATACAGGGTGGACATCCGCCGTTGCGGCCTACGACCGACTCTCAGAGCCTCTGAAGGACTTCTTGGGGGGACTGAAAGCGGAGCATAGTGGATTTCCACAGGCAGAGAAGGCTCAGCGAGACGGTCACTTTGTGCGCCGGGACCCCGTGAAGAGCTTCCATCCCATCGTCCGCGTCCACCCTGTGACGAAGCAAAAGACGCTCTTCGTCAATCCCGGGTTTACGAAGAGAATTGTAGGATTGAAAGACGAGGAAAGCGACGCAATTCTCCAACTTCTGTTCAAGGTAAGTTTTCGATGAACGAAGAAACCGATTAGTATCAATTAATCTGATGCTGACCTTCACGAAGCACATCTCGCAGAGCCAAGACATCCAGGCCCGGGTTAAATGGGATGATCGTACCGTGGCTTTGTGGGACAATAGAGTCACTGCGCACACTGCGATATCCGACTATGATGTCGGCGATGAAGGAGAGGGGTTGAGGCAGGGTTTCCGCATCACCACGCTTGGGGAAGTCCCTGAAGGCATCAACGGGCTGAAATCGGACTGGGATGATAAGTGATTGCGTTGACCGTAGATATAGATGTGTGTTGCTCACATGAACAATGAATCATCTATGTCGTTTCCGACATATATGACCCTATACTCTGTCAGCAAAATGTCCATCGGCATCACTCCAGAGCTTTGTAGCGTCTAATTCGACTGCCAGTGCTCAAATTGTAAACGCCTTGTTTCCTTGGGTACGATTTGCTGATTCTCGAATTTGGTTTAACGAATCTGGTGTAGTGTATCTTTGATATAGGAAATCTTCATGTGAAAACGATGGAATTATGCGCCTCGGACTCAAGTGAGTGTGGATCTGAAACCCGAGGAAGAGGTGGTACGTCCAAGTACTTTCGAAAGTCTTCCAGGAAACAGAAGATCCCTTTTGCTTGTTTCTCTCTTGAGCTCCTTTGCTCCCCATCGTGCGGTCTCCACCACCGGATCCTCGGCTTTGCCTTTCAGGAACTCTTTTGACATGGTATAGTTTTTAGCAACAGCAAGCTCGAGAGCCTCTTTGATTCTCGTAGCACTAGGCTGGTTGCTCATGCTTGCACTCAGGCTGCATTTACATGACGATGCTGGTAGACGACTGGCGGGTTGAAGTGACCACCATAACCGTATATCATTCGCAACGGGTCGTTCGTCCATTTCGCTCAACATTTTGGCGCAGAGAATAGCAACATTTGACTGCCATGGGAGCGGCTCCGGCGTTTGGCCGAAGAAATCCATCCAATCTCGCGCAACAACGCTCTCAGTCCAATCTTTCTTCGCGTCTCGGTCGGCATCGATGAAGACGTCTTTGAACTCATGGCATCGCTGATATTGAGCACCGAGAACCAGCATTTCAATGAAGACAACGCCCAAAGAGAATATGTCTGTCTCTTCGCTGATACGGAAACCGATAGAAGCTTCGAGTGGATAGTAGAAGTCAAGCTTGCGTGGAGTGGGACGTGACGACGCTGTTGTGGTGCCGGTGGATCTACGTGTCACCAGGGACGAATGCCCACTTGAGTTCGGTTTCAAGCCTGGTTCAAGAGTTGAGCAAGTTAGGAGAACCGAATTGTTGCTAATGAGAATGTGCGAGGGGTTGATGCGACTATGGACAATATTCTGATCGTGAAGAAACGTGACTGCATCGATCAAACATCCAAACCATGAAGATATATTCTCTTGGTCTGGAGGGCTTCGCTCGGTTCCGAGCCATAGATACTGTTTCAGGTCTCCATCCGCAACTGGTTCCATGACGATATTGTAACGACCTCCTGAACGATGGGTAGCAACGATCTGCACGATATGATCGTTTCGGATTGATTTGAATGAGTTCACCCGTTCCATGAGTTTCTCTCCTTCATTGCTGTAGTACTTGGGTAATGAGAGCTCTTTGCATGCGTATACTTTGCCGAGAAATGGCTCTTCAATCCCCTCGACTTTCCGAACGTATGAACGGCCATTGGCAGACAGATAAGTCGACGGCTGGAAAGGAAAATGGTCAAGTTGACCAGGATAGTGACGATATTCCATGATATTGATCTCTGACAAATCACTTTGCAACCGTTGTGGGGTCTAGACTGAAGGAGTCAAGAGGCTTGAGCCCACGATAGCAGGATGCAAAAGACTGATAATCGTATGCAGGCAGCAGTGAGGCAGGACGTGTCCTAACGCGATTGGGCCAAGGGTATTAGGCTAGGGCTGAAATAGGTTATGCGACCCAGCCGGTGCGGCTGAACAACATCGAGTCGAAGTCTACCAGGCTCCCACCAACAACATTGAAACCTCATGTGATCTAGACTACGAGTATGGATAGTCAAATCTTGTTTCGGTCCCAACAAGAGGAGTCACTACAGTCGATAAATTACATACTACCAACTTCGCGTCAGCCTTCCTCCGTAGAGGTGCTGGAAGTGCGATTTCAGGATGTGAGTACGTCTCACCATTGGTACATGTATATCAAGAGATTCCCAGATGAATGATTGTTCCTACTAGCAGGGCGGTAAGCCTACATGTCAAACGGTAGATCTTGTAGAAGATGGTTTGCCTGGCTGGCTCAGTACCGTAAGAAGTTCACCCATATCTTCCCATGTTGTAACTCACCAGATAGACCACGCACGAAAGCCCTGCTGGGCTCCACAATCGCACCCAAGGGCTCAACAATCGCAGTCAAAGAAATTCTATATTTTTGTGAGCTTCATGTAGCCGACTTTACAGATCCTGCTTATCTTATTGGCCAGTCTGGGTCCTTCCCTGGGCCACTTCCGCTATGAATCTGAGAAGTTCCCCGGTTTCGACTCCTATCCTAGTGACGGCCTACCTATATCTCCAGAGCTGTATGAAAAGTTGGCAAAAAGTTTCCATTTGCCTGCCGCAACTGCGTGGTCACTGACCTCGGATTGCGCCCATTTCCAGAAGTACAATATGGATAGCAACAGTTCAGATGAGAAGCGACTAGGTCATGAGAGTCCAGAATCGAGAATAGCTGGTATGTGCTAACGGTTTTGATAGGTTTCACCATGCGTCTGTGCTCGCGCGGCATCGTCGAAATCGATGTTTGCGCCTCGATATCCTATCGCCCAAGCGCTGGAACCGTGCGATGCTTCTTGCAAGGATGTAACAGTGAACAGCAACGTAGAGTTCGAGACAGCCTACGACAGTGGGCGGCTCTTACTGACCACCCTCTACTGTTACCCACCATTCTGGTAGAGATGAAGGTTGATCGCATCAACGATGAGGAAATTGCTTTGTGGAACTTGCTCGTTCGTGTCGAAGGACAGAGCAAACAAACTGGGGCTCCAGCAGTCAACGGACCCGCACCCTACTCGGAACATTTAAAGAACACTGATGAGCTGGAGGAGGAGCAATTGCAGCAAGGACGTGTAGATTCGGAGTTCCAGGAGGTAACGCTAGGCGTTGTAGGCGTTATACAGCGCACCACATCCTTAGGAAGCCATGCAAAAGCACTTCTACTCACAATCGAAGGAATCCAGAAAAGCATTCGATTTGTGAGCAACGTTCCATCAACCCTTGAGGCTGATCATATCAAGAAGGTCGGAGAAATGCTCTCTGAGAAATTGGAACTCCTAGAGCACAGGACGAAAGTCATGATTGGAGACATCGAGTTTATAGAGAAGCGTGCGCAAGCTCAGCAGTCGGCTGTACGTTTCGACAAAGATGTTCTAAGTGTCTGGTCAACAACAATAGCTGACAAGATTAGGTCTACAATTTTCTTGCGCAGCGAGATGCGAGGCTGCAGCGCGACCTCGCTGGAATATCTGGGCAGATCTCTCAAGCGGCGAAGAGAGACAGCTCAGCAATGAAAGGAATCGCAATCTTGACAATGGTGTTCCTGCCTGGGACCTACATTGCAGTCTGTCATCACAAACAATTGGCCGCGCCCCTGTCGCTAATTTGTCCATGTAGACGTTCTTCACGATGCCGATTCTAGATTTCACTGCGCATTCGAGAGTACCATCCGCGGATCGTGCGTTCTGGCTATACTGGAGTATCACTGTACCACTGACAGTGATGGTGCTGATTGCGTATCTCTCATATGTCTTTTATGTGAATCGGAAGTATAAGACAAGATATCGATCGGAGTAGTGAAGGCATGTGACTGCTCGTGCGGTGTGCATCGCGGACCCTTTCCTGTGGTTCGATGTTTTCTAAGCATAGATCTCGTACGCTCCGATGACGATGACGTGACTACATGATGCTTCTTGAGATCTAGTGTTTGTCTAAAATCATTATGATTGTAACAAACCATTGTTTGTCGACGACACTCCCAGTCCATTACGCGTGGCCATTTGAAAGGGTTTTGAGCTCATCCACAACATGGGGATCCTTCTCTTCCTCGTGAGCTCCTCTACTATTCAAGCTTTCTGCTGTCTCAGTGACATGCGCATCGTCTTTGCTTGATCCTGGAGTGAACACAAATTGACGAAGCTCACAGTTGTGATACGAAGTGCCAATCATAGGGTCGTCCACGTCCCAGTCCTCTGTCAAAAAGTGTAAAAATGCACCATGAGTCACAAGAAGAACCTGTTCGAGGTCAGAACCAGAACATTCAGATGCATTGGGAACATTACGTGGTCTTCGGGTCGCTGAAATAGCCAGCTCCGGAGATCGGCAGCACGTTTCGAGATGGCTTCTCGAGTGTATGCGTAGTATCCACTCTTTTGGTGCTTGTTAGCCTCGATAATTCTATACAGTATGCAACGGGGCAACTACCTTGACATTCCATCCTTCTTTCACCAAACTAAGATCAAGTTTCTGTTTTATGTCGAAATCAAGAGTACCATCTGCGAAAAGTTTTGCGAGATATCCTTTCAACTCATTGGGTGCTGAGCCGGTATCGCTTCCCATATCACTGACTTCCTGTGCTTCCGGGACGGCAATGAATGTTACATCGTTCCGAGCTAAGGTCGGGCCGAAGCTCAATGCAGCGGTTTGTATCGTGCGACGTAAGGGCGACGCCAGGACAAGCTCGATAGTCTCATGGTAGAGGAACGAATCCTGCAACTTGCGACATTGATCTTCGCCTTTTTCGGTAAGAACGGGATCGGGAAGGGTGTAGTCTTGCTTTTGCTGCATCAGTACTAGAACATTTTAGCTACGTGATGAAAAGGCTACCGTGGCGTTGTGTTCGCCTTGCGCGTGTCGGACTAGATAGAGCTTTGGTGGCATCTTGGGGCTCTCGGTTGTTGAGAGTGCGAGATAAGAGTCATGTAGGTTTGCCGAGTGAACATTTTGCGGGTAGGACCAGATGACGCTAGACCCAACTAGGTACCCCGCCTTACGCTCAGCATAGAGCTAGGGCACATCTTGACAGCAGGTCCACTAAGCCGATGATGTTGATCCGTATCCCCTTCTTGAAATTCTTGCAGTCATTGAACCGTTCAGCTGTTGAGCGTGTAGACATCATTTGATGGCTTCTGCAAGTTCTGGCCCAGCCTCCTTCCTATACGGCCGCGGCGCACTACAACAAAGCCCTAGCAAGCGTAGGCCATGACTTGCTATCGTGTCAGATGTAGGGTGTACGGCGCTCTTCGAAGTTTTTCCCCAAGTCTATGGGAATCAAGGGCAATTTCTCAGTTCCACGAAAATACTCCTGAAATCGATGTTTTTCTTGTTGAGGTATGCAGGAGGAGCATAGTCAGGTCTGCACGAGAATTTTAGCCAAGAGACGTTCATCGAACTTTGGCCCATGAGCGGTCTTTAAAGATATGCATTGCTTTGTATTGATGCAGAACAGATTGTTTCGGTAGCTGTTGCCTTGCTGAAGTGCTCATCAAGCCGTTCACACGCAAAGAGTAATAACGATACGGGTTTAAGGCCTGTGGCTGCGCATCTCCACTCATCGACTATATGCACCAACTGAATTATTCAATCATTTCCCGAGTCTTTGTGAGAGCCATTGTGTGCTTGTGAAGAAGCTTGTACAGTCTCGCCGGCCTGGTGACCAGGTCGTGGACATGTTGTGGGCAGTGACTCACTTCCACCGGCGAGTTGGTGTAACTCTGCATTCGCCAGTGATTGGAGCTTGGCATGGACGTCGTCCGCCCAGAACGATGGCCACGTTTTGTGTAATTTCGAGACCTCGCACCTCACTTTGCAAAAGGTTTCTGTCAGCGACTTTTCAAATCGATCCTAGAAACGTGCAAAGACCAAATGGCCTAAGATTACGACACGCGTTAGTATCTGCCAGGACTTACCCATACGATAGTGAGCGCTCTGAGTCTGAGCCCTTCTCCATCTTCTGAGAATTGATCCAACGATGACTCCACTGGCACAGAGTTGCCTCTCGCAACTTCCGCAGCAAGCCAGGTGTCTCTCGGCCGCCGGATCATAACAGTCATGTAAAGTCAAGTCACGCAAAGTATAGTCATACAAGAACCAGTCATCAGAAAATTGTATAAATTGCTTCAGCTCGACGGGTTCCCTTCATCAACTACCAGCTTCTTATTATCTAAGCCAAAGCTTGCTCTCAGAGTGAACAGCCCTACTAATCAGTGTCTCAAACTTAAGATACGGTATCCGAAATCATTCTTCTGACCGCTCCGCACTGACCCGCAATTTCCACTGCTCAAACACAATGCCAAACCCCACCACCATCGGATTGGACAAACAAGCCACCGATAACGTCGAAAACAGTTTCATAATCCGACAGGCGAAACAAGGCTCTGGAAGTGCTGAACGAAACGCGCAAGCGACATATGTGCATGGCATCGGCAACGCTGCAGAAAATATCCCCCAACTCAGAGCGAGCAGTCCCCCACCGCCAACCACTTTTATAGAACAGTGTGTCTGTATCAAATGTGGTAAATGCTGGTAAGAAGGCGTCGAGACCAGTTTCTGTAACGGTATCAGTAACGACCCGGTCCCGAAACCATGCCCAGGTCCCGTGAAGAAATTGAAATGGAAGCCCGACGGGAAAGGAGGCCATAGCCTTGATGATGGATCAAAATTTGTTCCGCTGGACAGTCAGTCCTCCTCATCTGCTGCCTAAGGCGGACACAGATCTGTGTCTGCCGGCCGAGATCTGGACTTGAATTGTGTCGTGCGACTGGCTCGGGTCCAGTAAGGTCAGCCTAATTTCTTATCTGTTTATTGATTGTACATCCTGTTCACATAAGACCGCTGCTGGCAGTCGTTGTCCACTCTTTTGGTATATACTTCTTGCTGTTGTGTGCATTCCAAAAAAATCTGCTCCAGCCAAATTCTATCATTACTCAATACACATCCCTGCTCTGCTGTCATGACTCACTTCCATTCGAGAGAACGCTTTTTCTATGACTCTCGTACTTCCCAATATTTAAGGCTTGTCAGAGGATGTTGATGAGAGAGACTTAGAGGGACTTGTTGAGATACATACAATGTTCATACCTGATCTGTCTACGACACCTGTGTCTACCTAGCGATTTAAATAGAGCTAACCCAGGGGATACACCTAACCCACAAGTTGTGCTACAAATTCTTAGGAAAGATCGCCTGCAGCTTCAACTAGGTGGCAAATTTGACAACGATGAGAGTCTTCGAACCTGGCATTCCTGCTCTGCCTCATACAGGTTCGAAACAAGATCTTGCTGTTCCTGAAGACCAGCTTGACTCGAGCTTTCTATTTTATTCTGACTATTCAAAACATGTAGGAAGACGCTTGCAGAATGCATCATATCATGACATATCATGACATAGTAGTGTATGGTTATTGTAGGGCATATCACCGCTTTGAGTCATGATTGAGGTGTGAGAACACCGAAATCCTGCTCCAATTTACAGAGTAGTCATACAATCAAAGAGTGGAATTGAGCTGCCCGCAGCTTGGAGAAAAGAAGAACAAAAAGTACAAAACTCCCGCCTAGCACCCCTGAAGAGAAACCGTTACCTTCGCCTCCCTTATCCGACACTGACCGCCATAAGTCTGCATTATCATACCATCTGCTGCGTGAGAGAACGTCCCGTCACAGAGATTATCCCGTTTCCACAGACTCTGGTATGCGCTCATATGACCCATTAGAACGCATCTCCCATCCTTTTAGTGGTCCGCCGCATTCCTCTATGGGACACACTGATGGAGGGGAGTCTTGCTGGACTTCATAGTCAGTGTAGTGGCACTTTTCACACTGATAATAAACCTTGGCTTTGCTGTCCACGGGTCCGCCGCGCTCTCCCTCGTCAGCTGACGAGCTCGATCGTTCATCCGATTTTTCCCTGGAGTCCGATTGTACGGATGGGTCTGAGGAGCTTTGCTTTTCTTCGGATGATTCGCGTTCTCCAGTGGGGTCACCAGAGGCTTCTCCGGATGGCTCTTTCGTGGAGCGATTATCCCAAGCACTCCTCGCCTCTGCCATCTGCTCGTCTGTGGGGGTGTCCCACTCAGGCATAGTCTCTTTTCACGTTAAATGTATGGTGGCTTCAAAGACTCTATTGGAAAGTGAGTGTTCGAAAAATCCTTGGGAAAAGTGAGGAAGTAATTATGGAGGAATGAAGAAACATCCCCAAGAGATCGCTCCTTTTATAGTTCGATAACTATGACTCTTTTCTCGAGTGACTGTGTGCACTTGGCAGTCGCGGATCCTGAGAATGTGTCAGACCCAGCGACGTTGCGCTTCCCATGACTCTAGTGACCGATGTGTGAGTCTTTCGGCACGTGGTTGAGAATCGCCTTCACCTATGAGTGGCATAGCAGCCAGCCTTACTGCAGTGATATGCGTCATATGTACAGAACATTATCGACAATCGGACCAGGACCAGAGTAGTTGTGCGAGATGGTGTAGGAAACTTGAAAACGATCTATGGTGAGCAAGAGAATTGGTGTCACGACGCTAGTCCCAAAAGAGAGTGGTGCACCCGAACCTCAACAGTCATGACCACCACGATCATCTGGGCACGACTTGCGCATCTACGTTTCAGCACGGTCGAGAGACTTGTAGATACTTGCGATCACCGAGTGAAGAGAAAGCCAATTTTTGCATCTGCCCCAGGGGAGCCAATTTTGTTTTGCCAAGTCATCCGCGAATTATAAGTCAATCAACTCACCCTCTCTGTTCTTGAACCTTCGCATAATTGTAAAAATGATGGCTCTGTGAGTTTAAGATTCAAGAAATTAGTGATAGATAGGAATCCTTCATTAACACGTAGAGAGTTTTGCTCAATTCATTACGTCGTGCAGTATAGGAGTAAGAGCATTTTAGGAGACCGCGGAACTGATTCAGCTCACGTTAGCGACCTCATTCTTGTTATTTTGTTATTCAGCCTGAAACTTCGATGTTCCAAGCCGAGAACTTGCAATAAAGTTTTAATTCGAGTTTCGTCTGCAGGCAACCTCGAAATTTGAAATGTCCTGGAATCGATCAGTGCACAAGTTCATGTCACAAAAGCGACGTGTTGGATTACTCGACATGCGTGAACTTAGCGCACAATGAGAATGACATAACTTTAGACTACTAAGATTGATACACAAGAAAAGTAACTAAAGAGTGACTACAAGCTGCCCGCAGCTAGTTCAGAAAGATATGAGAAAAGACTCGCCACAATATAGCCAAACTACACATCCCGAGTACCTTCAATGAACCCAATAGTCTCAATTCCCGGCCAGTCCTTGATATGGATTGTGGTAATGCGCTTCAATATGCCACTGTGCCTGCATCGTATTCCAACACTGTCGCGCACACTATTGAACCGTCCTCAGGCACGAACGGCGCGTGTCATAACTCCGTGATCTGTCTAATCAGCTGAAGATTGCCATCTTTATCAAAATCCATCCAGCATGGAGTACCCGGACACGGTTCGCCATCCTTGCCAACTGCGTCACACGTGGCTGGTCCGCTCACATTCTGGTCATCGTATTTTTTGCCGCATTTATCGCACTGCAAGAAACCGCCGTTGAGCACGCTTTCAGGCGAAGCTGTGGGTGCGTTGTCCGAGGATGACGTCGATTTGTTCGAGTTCGATGGAGCGGCGGATTCTTCTCGAGCGGCCTCTTCGCTGGATTCACCGGATTTACCGCTAGATTCGACGCTGGATTTGAAAATGCCCGAGGATAACCGCTCACGATGTTCTTGATGAAAGCTCGCTGCTTGAGCTAAGAGGTCTTCGGTTAGTTCGGGCATTTCGCCTTGCCCTTGTCCGTCTTTTGGAGTGGACATGCTGTCTTGTGTCCTGGATGTGTGATTTGTTGCTTTTTCTTGTGATATTCTTGGGGAAATGATTGTAGGATTAGTGTAGATGCAGGTACAAGTATTTTAGAAATTAGATATCTTAAGAAAGAAGGGGAAAAACTGAGAATAGGGAATGGAAAGAAGAACATGTCTCGAGAAGCAGCGAAGCACGGCTTTTATAGTAGATAAAGATGACTCTTGGTAGTGACTGTGTACTTGGCAATCTTGAAGACTAGTCATAGCAGAGGTTTGTGACCGTTAATGTATGATTCGGCGGATGGTCTTGAGCATAGGTCATTGCGCAAGCGCGTAGCGCACTGGAAAGATGCAGTTAGGTGCTGGGTACGACGCAATATGAGGGCTTTGATAATGCTGCGCCCTGTTGAATTCGTAAAAGACGTCGGTCAAGAGAAGTCGAAAAGTTTACGGCTTTCCTGCAGATGCGCGGCTTCGTGACAAGGTGTGCGTCAAGCACGGGTGACGCTCCTGCCATGTACCACCAAGCAAGCGATATCGGGGTTACACGGGCACATACCACCACGGAAATCTGCAATGTGAGTCACTAGCACTGACCCGAGCATACATAAGGGCTCATCAATCAAGTCGATGCTACTAATTTTAAGACTCACGCTTGGAGCAAGGGCAGGTTCCCCGATTCTGTGTCTTCCAACGCTCCCTGCAGTCTATAGGCTCTTCTTGGTCGGGCCAGGGATGGCATACAAGAGTTCTGTTGTCAAAACTACTCTATGACGGTAAAAACAGCTCAGTAGTCAAAAAACCCCGCCGCAGTCATGGACTCTAACTCTCAAGATAGTACAGACACCGATCAAGTCGGACTGTGCAATACACTGAACACACCTTCAACCTGATCAGTGAACAGATGGGAGAGGCTTCGCCAATTTGATATGTTATCTATGTATGAAAGACAAAGTAGGGAATGGCTATAAGCCGCCAGCAGCTTATTTCTACAGAGTGATAAAAAACATTCGCCATGAGGCCAACAAGGGAGGTGGCAATGGCATACCTTTCAAACCGCCCCTATCTCCTTTCCTTATTGACTTTAGGCCCATGTCCAATAGCCGCATCCGAAACCCGACTGATTTCCACAAACGGAGCGACGGAGCGAAGCCCTGATCTCAAGCATCTGGGTAGCGGGATAAAAAGATTTTATGAAGCCGTCTCCCATCTTCATCCAGCGCATGCCATCTCACGTGCCCCTCGCACGGTTTGGTGGGTCCATTTGGAGAGTTATGAACCTGCCTGCATTTCGCCGGGATTTGTCCGTCTTTGTTGGGATATCCAGGAAATGGCTTGTAGCACGTGTCGCACAACATCGCTCGTTCGAAGTTGGCTTCATCGGCTACATCTGACTCTGCAGATCTAGGCTCTCTTTTCGATTTGGGCACCATGGAGTCCAACTGGACACGGAGGCGCCTCTTTGGCGGGCGTCATCGGAATCGTCTGGAGGGGCTAGGGAGGTGGATGCTCCTGCCGTATTCTCGGAAAAGATAGCAGTAAGTGCCATAGGATTCGTATTGCCAGTCCGGCTAGATCCCGCACTCGTTTCTCCATTCCCTGTATCTCCTGCATCTCCTATACTAGCCATATCGTTTTCGTGTTTTTGTGGTATACGTGAATTCAGCTCTTGCAGTGTATTACAGAATTTGGCTGTAATTCGAGTACTTCTGAAATGTTGTAGGTAGATTGTAAGTGTGGGTGTGGGATGCTCGACAACAATAGGATTGGAGGCTGCGACTGCGAATTCATACATTCACGGACGGACTCTTCTTGACTCACCGTGTGCACTTGTCATAGTAGAAGTCACACTCCCCATAAATGTCGAAGTATGAGTCCTCATGTCTTGGTCCGGCTCCCAAGGAATAGCGACCGAGGCAGACGCATCGCAGTACAGTGATATCTAGAATTATCTCAAAGCTATCTAGAATTATCTCAAAGCGCTCAATTACGGTAGTTTTCCTCCATCCGAAGTCATTAGAACAGGTCTTGAAACCAAGGGCAAGTTTCTCTTCAAACTCAAATAGGTGTAAACCCAAGTAGGTGCAATGATAATACATGGTGAACAAGATGTGTAGAACTTAGGGTTCAGCGACCCCTGATGTGTATGACGCGCTGAGTATATCTCTATGACTGTTCCGACAAGGACAGAGGATTTCAAAAGGCTGATTCATTATCTATATAAGATAAATAGGGGTAAAGAATGACTACAAGCTGCCAGCAGCTTGTTAAACCCTTGCATGGTGAAGGCCTTGGTCCACCCTTGTTCTCATAAGTCGACTGCATGAGGAGTCCACGATTGAGTGACAAAGTGATCGCCCTTTGATTACTTTTCAATCGATTGTTGAACTTTGTGCCAGCCATTCTTATCCTCATACTGCCAGTCTGGTTTCCCTGTGCACGCCTCTCCTCCAGGTCCAGCCGCTGTGATTGGAATCTTGCCGCATATATTTGGTTTCGGATCGTCTTTGGGGTAGTTGTGGAATATACTGCGGCACTTTGGACAGCGCATTCGAACCCCCTGGTTACCTTCTCCCTGACGTACCCTTGATCTCGAATCCGCAGGAGCCCCTAAACTAGATGTTGAGGAGTCTCGAGTGCCTGCATCGCCGGAAGGCGGTGCTAGAGTTTTTCCTTTGTTGCCTTGGGTAGCCATGGGGTCTTCGTATCTTTGTCGTGGGCGTTATTCGGGATTCGGCGATACAGGATTGAATATGAGCGATTGGATCGGTGGCTTGAGAGAGCGGTTTCGAAAATGTAAAGTAGAACGTGGGGAAGTGGTGTTTGGGGCCTGCATTCGAAGCTGCCGGATTAAATTTATACATGGTACTGACTCTTTCAAAAATGACTGTTTGTACATGCGTACTAGTCATTGTAGACGTGACTTTCTTCATGACTGTTGTTGATGATAAGTCTTTCGATTTTGGGGTTCGCTCAAATGGAGGTGTGGTCAGAGTCTCGTGAACCGGACACTAGAAGCAAGCTTCACAATCCCAGTAGAGCTCTCCTAGCAGAAGAGAGTAGGAAATTGCAAGGGCGACGCTCATACCATACGCCAATCAACCTGCGACAACTGGGTTACACAAGCCAAGACCAGCTATGGCACAGCGGCTTGCCGACAAGCGCGGCGCATGTTCTATTCTTATACACGGGATCTGGATATCGAGTCTCGTGCCCGAAAAACCAAAGCACGGCTAGGTGACCAGAGTTTGAGAATTACATTTGCGACCCTTGGAAGTTGATCGCCCAAGGCCACAATGAAGAAGAGTCATCATATACGAGCGACTTCAGGAGCACATAAATACTACATAGTGACCGCAGACGACTTATTGCGATGTTTCAGTCTACAAGCAGCCTTAACGACGGGTTAGTACGTAAAGTGGCAGTGTCGTACTCTCGACGTTCGATACCCTAGGTGACCTGAGGCGACGAAGCTCCAACCGCTACAATTCTCCTTGTACCAACAACACCCAAAGAACAAAGACTCAACAATCTAAAGCTCTTGCGATCAAAACACTACTCTCTCTCCTTGTACTTGACGCACATACACGACGCTTCTCGCGAGAATTATCCAAATAATAGAACTGCTGCAGAGCGAATTCAAGCCCGGGCGCCAACTGAAATCATGCCAAGGAGTGCAGCCTAACGAATGAAGACTCAACACGTTGAAGCTCTTACGAGCAGAACTCTACTCTCCCTTTATGTTGGGGGGCACCGAGAAAGACATGTTGTTTGATACATATGTACTTAAGTAAACAGCAGCAGCAGCAGCGCAGAGGAAACTTCCACACTACATACTGAGAATACCCACCGATCGAGTCAAACCTTATTCAAGGAAATGAACTTCACGAATTACAGATCATCACTCCCCTTACAATACCCTACCCAATACATGAGAACCTAACGAGCAGCTCGAATCCCAAGATCTCACAATCCGTCGCCCGGGCATCCACATTACATGCAAGCTCACAAGCAAGCTCACATGCAAGCTCACAAGCAAGCTCACATGCAAGCTCACATGTAAGCCTATAACGAAGCGTAAAGAGTCATATCTTAACACTTTTCCATCCAAGACATTATCCATGGCCCCCTTTTCCAGAAACTGTTCAATGCAACTGACTGCCTATGGCCTATCACCCGGCGCTCAAAGCCATCACTTACACTTAGCTCAGATGTACATATTCAATTATAGCCATTTGCCTATCTCAAAGAGAACCCAACGGCAACAAACTTCCAACATCACCAAGATGTCAATTTAAAGTGCAAGTGCAAGCGCAAATGCAAGCGATGAAGCAGTCAACATCTATATGACCTCAAGTGCACACACAGTCGACGCCATCGACTATGGTAAGTGCGTCGAGAATTGACAATGACAAAGACGATGCCAAACTATCTCGACTATCTCTAATGATGGGTATGAAACTTCTTGCATCAAGACCGGAACACCCCTCCAAATAATGCTCCTGAGTTCTAATTGTGTAGGCTCACCACCAGTATCCTCCGTAGGCTCCTCCTTAGGCTCCCCCACCTTATGCTTACGCAGACGTGATCAAATGGTCAAAAGCAAAGCGGTCCGATCTCACACCCTCGTCCTCGTCTTCCGTCTACTCCCAGCATCCGGAATCCAAACCGTAACCATCTCAGCATCCGGATCATCCTCAAACATCAGTAACGCCGACCTCCCCTTGTCCCTCCCTATCATCACAGATCAATTAGCAAGACGCCATCAATTTCCATCAAAGCGTGTTCAGTGCTCAATCCTCAAACTTGATGCCCTTCCCCCCCGTCGTATCGATAAGCCCACCTCGATACGAACCTCTCTTCTTCTTATTCTTCTCCTTTGTGAAGCCCTTCCCCTTGGTCGGTTCCAGATCAGCGTGCGCGCGATCGGCGTAGTCGTACGAGACATACTTGTTGCTCGAGAAGCGGGGGTCGACTTTGACGGTCGCCGGGATGCGCTGGAAGCGCTCCGTCACGCGCTTCTTGGAGGAGTTGGGATCGTCGGCGTCGGTGCGCTTGCGCTTGCTGCCCGTGGCTGGGGCGGGGGAATCGTGGACGAGGGTTGCGGTTGAGTCGGTGGAGTGCTTGGAGCTGGCGGATGCTTTGGCGTCGTTGTCGGAGTCGGAGTCGGAGTCTGATTTTGACTTTGCGTCTGAGTCTGAGTCGGACGAGGAGTCGCCTGAAGAGCTGCTGGATGAACTGGAGGATGAGTCGCTGTCGGCCGAGTCGGAGGATGAGGAGGAGCTGGAGGATGAAGACGATGAAGATGAAGACGATGAAGATGACGAAGATGACGAGGACGAGGATGAAGCAGCCTTCTTAGCTTTCTTAGGCTTGGGAGTAGCTTTTTTGCTCTTGGCATCTGCTACGCTGGAATGAGAACTCGAATCGGAGCCAGAGTCGCTCTCAGAGTCGCTGGAGTCGTCGGATGAGTCAGCGTCAGAGCCAGAGTCAGAGCCAGATTCGGGCAGCGGTTTGTTTGCAGGGGCAATCTCGGAGTCGCTGTCGGCACCTGAGTCGCTGGAAGAATCCGAGGATGAGCTGGAGGAGTCGGAGTCGGAGTCGGAGCCGGCCGGCGATGGGGATTTGGTCTTCGTCTTCTGCACAGTCTTTGCACTCTTGGCTGCCTCTTCTGGCTCGGCCTCTGATTCTGATTCTGATTCTGAGTCGCTGCTCGAGCTACTGCTGTCGCTGTCCGAGTCGGAGCTCTCCATGTCTACATCAGACTCCTGAGCCTTCTGTTCCTTCTCCGCATTGCCCTCTCCGCCCAAGCTCTTCTCCCACGTGTTGAAAATGGCAGTCAAACTGGGGTGGTCCTTCGCGGCGTCCTTGAAGGACAGCGGGGCAGTCTTGGCGTCTTTGCCCTCACGCTTCTGGGTTTCGGTCGTGAGCTTGCGAGCAGCGTCGGCATAGCCGTGTTCCTGGAGGAATGCGAGGACGAGGTCCAGGAGCGGCGCGGGTGCCTGGGGGTATTTGTCGAGCGTGCCATTGAGCGTTGCGGGCTCCTCGACGTCTACGGCTTTTGCATGTGCTTTTTCTTTCTTTGAGGATTTGCTGGACTTGTGCAGTTTCTTGTCGACGGCCATGGTGCCTCAGCTGCGCCCGACGCGTGTGGGGTTGCGGTGTTGCGGTGAAGGCGGCGGCACACGAGAAAAGATCCAAAATTTAACAATCCCTGCGCGCCCGCGGCTAAGCTTGACCGCAAGAGGGCTGGCACCGCTGGCCAGTGAGCACGACCAGGATGTCGATGCCAAGCGACGCCTCATACACTGGAGACCTCCTGCGAGTCCGCGCAGCACAAACTGCAGTCAATTCACGGCCCCGCGGGCTCCCCATTCACCGCTCGCATCGTCACGGCGATCCCATACACCTATACTGCCGTCGTTGCAGTCGTCGCCGCCATTTGACAGCTCCACCCGCTGGCGTGCTACCCGCTGGCACCTCGGAGGTGGAGCTCAACACTCGAGTCGGATGGCCAGGCCTCGCACCGCAGCTGCATCTGCCTCACGGCCCCGGCCCGGGCTGCTCGTCCCTTTACAGTGCCTGTGCTCCTGAGCGAGCTGTAGCCATCCCGAGTCCGCCTTCGGTGCCGTAGACAACCATGGACGGGAACCCTCGACCGCGCAATGGCATCGGAGCCAACCCACGCCCCAGCAACGAGAGCCGCCGCCCGCCAGGAGCTCCAGGCGGCCCTCCATCGTCTGTCAGCTCTGCCACCGCTTCTTCCGGCATGTCGCGCGCTGAGCGGTTCGACGACGAACGGCGGCGCATCACTGAGAGCTGTTTTGCCAAGCTCGACGACCAAGCCCAGCGTACGTATCCAACTTTGATATTTGGGCGATTCCTATCTGCACCGTTCCCTATATTACTTCATTCCCGCGTACTCTATGTCGCACCTAGACTGATAGCGTCCAAGTCATCGAGTCTTACATTACACACATCCGGGTACAGGAAGACTCGTCCTACCCACAGTCGCCGCCCCCGCCAAACTCGAACCCGTCGACCAAGAAGGCCCGCGTGATCATAATCTCAGTGCGGGCAACCGGCAGAGTGCGCCTGCACAAGGCCCGTGAGAATGGCAACGGCACCTTTTCAATTGGCAAAACGTGGAACATGGAGGAGCTTTCGGGGGTGGAGAACTACGTGCATTCGACATCGGCCAACGAGGAGGAGGCGCAGCGGCAGAAGTGGGCGGGCGACATAGGCTTCACCGTAACAATACAGAAACCGTACTACTGGGAAGCCGGCACCGCCAAGGAGAAGGAGTTCTTCATTGGGAGCATGGTGAAGATCTTCCACAAGTACACCCAGGGCGACTTCCCCGTCTTGTCAGGCTTTAGTCCAGCAGAGCTGAACTCGTTGACTGGCGGGAGACCGCATTTGGCGACTCCAGAGGGTCGCGCTGCTCGCAGGAACGGGACTGCCCCGCCACAGCCAACGCAATCACCCAACCAGATGCCGCGATCGCCTCTTCCACCAGGCATGCAGCGGCCAACCCCCCCGCCGGGCGCCGGAGACAGACGGCCGCCGCCACTGCGAGATGAGCGACGCCCACCGCCGCTGTCGGATAGCAGGACACCGCCTCCTCGAAGTCGACCCCCGACGGCAGATGAAGACAGGAGACCACCACCACGGAGGCCACCCACGGCAGAAGGAGATCGACGCCCACCGCCTTTGCGTGGTCCTCCTCCCGGGCGGCCATCCACAGGCGATGAAGCTCGAAGACCGCCGCCGCTCCGTGACGGACCCGGTCCAGGCACACCCCCCATACCTGCCTTCGCCCAAGGGCCAGATGGCCAACGTCGACCCAGACCCAGGCCATCAATGGAACAGGGGATGCGGTCTCCGCCAAGCAGGGAGCAGATGGACATGCGATCACCACCAAGCCGGGAGCAATTGGGCATGCGATCTCCACCAAGTAGAGATCAAATGCGGCCAATGCCAGGCGGCCTGCCAGGCGGCGTTCCCGGTGTCATGCCTACACCTCCTTCGCAACGTCTGACGCCCCAGTCTTCAAGGTCTGACTTCGTAGCAAGACCCACCACGCCGGAAACTACCAGCACCACGTCCACTCCGGCGGGAGTTAGTCCCGGCAGGCGACCTCAAGCCGATGATGCACGATCTCAGATGTCGCAGAAATCTCAAGATGAGTCGTCGCTCAATGGAGCTGTTCCCGGCATTTCATCAACAGAGCAACGCAAACCCAATGGTTATCCAATCCCTGGTAGGAGGGAACCCTCGCCAAGCGGGCTGAGACCGGGAACCTCACAAAGTAATGCAAGTTCCGCATTCAGTCGTAATGACGGAACTCCTGTGGAAGAACCAGTACCGCGCCAACCTCCACCGGAGAGGAAACGGCCCCCCATGCTCATCGCCCAGTCTGCGCAATCACAGCAGAGCCTTGGGAGCGATCCTGGCACGCAATTCCACACACCCGCGCAATCCCCTCCGCCTCCCCCGAGCCTGCAGGCCGGAAGGAAACCAGAACCACCTATTGAAAGACCAAGGACTAGCGGAAGTCAGAACCCAGGTCAACCACCTCCGCCTGCCATGTCGTCCTTGCCCTCGACACAGCCGCCGCCTACATCCCCACTACCTCAAATCCCGAAGCCTACTGAAGCACCCCCACCGCCACCCGTCGAAGAAGAAGTACCTCGCGAGCCTGATACTGAGATAGCACCAGCCGTAAAAGATGTCACCTCGACTGATGGAGAAGAAACCGGGGAAGGTGCCCAACACCGACCAGGACTCGGCCCAATGGTCAAAAAGAAAGCAAAAGCAGAAGCAGCAAACGCGTTTCGCAAGGCCGCGTTCGCAGCGGGTGCTTTCAAGCCTCGCGCCGGTGGCGCTCACGCTAAGCTGTTTGCGAAGGAAAGTAAGACATCTGATGAACCTGACGGAATTAGCGGTGTCTTCGTTCCACAACGACCAACACCCAAGGAAGAGGTCGAGAAGAAGTTGGAAGAGGAGCCAAGTTCCACGCCAGATCGAACTTCGAAAGAGCGACCGACGATTGATACCGAGGTAGTACCGTCTGTCACTGTGTCTAGCCCACTAGATCCAACACCGGTCGTGGAGCCGGTAAAAGCAGAGGAGAAGCCACTGTCTCGCCCAGCGAGCCCGGAGAAACCTGCGTCGAAAGCAGAGCCCGAACCCGAGGTTCGGCGCAAGAAGCGGAGATCCAATCAACAGATGATGAACCTTTCCAAGCTCGGAATCGATCCTGGCCTCTTGGATGATCGAGGTCTCGAGTTTGAAATCCTGCTGTCTGAATTTGGATGGGGCAGCAGCGAGCTGTCTTCTAAGAACATTGATACTTTGGAGCACGACATCAAGCGCGAAATTGCTCGAGTTGAGGCCGGCAGCTGGCTCAACCATCTCGAGCAAAAGGACGACCGCGTGGAAGCAGTGGAAAAGATGCTCGATAGGGCCATTGCAGAATGCGATGAACTCGAGGGTCTCCTGACCCTCTACAATGTCGAGCTAAGCGTAAGTAGCATTTCTTTCCGTCCTACCTTGCATAAAGCACAGCTTCCGATACTTTACTGTACGTGCTGCTGACAAGTATTGACAGAGCCTCAATGACGACGTTGCCTTTATCGAAGCCCAGAGCCAAGGTTTGCAAGTGCAGACTGCCAACCAGCGACTACTACAGAACGAGCTTCAGCAGCTAGTTGAAACGATCTCCATCACAGCTAATCAGCTAGAGCCATTGCGGCGAGAGCGCATTGGCAAGGTGAGCGGCCTCCTGTCAATCGAGTCATCCCTCGTGCTTCTCTACAAGGCCTTGATCACAATTGATCCTGCTTTCGTCAATGGTAGCCGAGCGGGGACGGGTTACATGACCAAAATGGCCAGCAATGCCGGTTTCGGCAACAGCGAATTAGCCACCATGCAAGCTTTGCAAGAAAAGAAAGACCGCTATCTGAAAGAGGCCGCTCTGTTTCTGGATCGGCTGAAGCAACACATGGCTATCACCTTTGGGGCTGCTTTCATACAGACCAAGGACGCTCTTGCAAAGATTGATAAGAAGAGCATGCCGTCAACACGCGCCAACATTGAGGCACACGATATGGGCCGCAAGGAGTTATGGATGCTAAGCCCGGTGGTCCTGTTTGCCAAGGAAATCGACCGAACGTCCTGGGACGCGCTAGTACGAATGTACCAGACGCAAGCCGGCCAAGTGTACCAAGATGAGATTCGAGACAATATCATGTCCTGGAAACGATTTGCGCGCAAGCCGACTGGTGAAGAGCAGGAGCTATTGTTCACGGCACAAGAGAAGGAGGCTGAGAGCATCACTGGAGCAGCAAGGAAGCTGACAGTCAAGCGAAGTCAAACCTTGGCTCGCGGACTAAGATCAGCTTCTGGGGAGAAGGAGGGGAAAGCAGACAGAGCCCAGACCGGGAAGCTGTACGCTTTTGATGTGTTCGCCAAGGTCCTTGACGACATCGGTCCTGTGCTACTGACGGAGCAGAATTTTGTGACTGACTTTTTCCACGCTACATCTACTGATGCCATGGATTTCTCAGAGGCAGTCGGCACAGCGCCTCCTGAGGAGCGTCGGGCGCCTAACCTGTGGGTCCGAAAACAGTTCGAAGCTGATCGAGAGATGGCTAAGCGGGTCGCCGAAGTCATGGAAGACATTTTCCAGTTCTGGCCGACCGAGATCCAGAATTTGGTGGAATGGGCTGTCAAGGCCGACCCACTGTAAGCTACCAAAGTCTGAAATCTCAAACATGTGACTGACCATTGCACAGCCAAGGAGTGGGTATTCTATGCGCGGTGGATAGGAAACTCCTCGATATCGAAGATTCCAACCAAGACTTCCTGACCAAGACGCTTCAAAAGGTGCACGAGCGGCTCACAAGCTTGTTCACGCGCTTTGTCGACGAGCAGATTCGCGCCATTGAAGACACCAAGGTCAAGATCAAGAAGCGTAAAGGTGTCATCAGGTTCATCAACACCTTCCCGCACTTTTCCGTCGCCATCGAAAACATGCTACCTCCTTCGGACGAAATCGATCAACTTGAAATCCGCCGCATGGTTGATGATGCGTACCAAAAGATCAACAAAGCCATGTTTGAGAGCTTGAAGGTCATTGCCAAGGAATCACCTACTGTCATGGCGACACAAGGCCAAGGCGATCCGGAGGACAAGGAAGCGCTCAACTACCACATCCTGCTCATTGAGAACATGAACCATTACCTCGAAGAGGTCGATGCTCGCTCGGATCCCGTGCTCAGCGAATGGAAGTCCAAAGCCGGCGAGGAGATGAAGGAGCACATGGACCTCTATGTAGATGCGGTCATCAGGAGACCGCTAGGCAAACTTCTTGTATGTCACGTCTCCATCCCTTCTCTAATACCCCTCACCCCATCCCATCCTCCTCGATCCATTCATCCTAACACGCCCCACAGGAATTCATCGAATCGACCGAAACCCTCCTCGCGCAGCCCGGGGCCTCTTCCTCCCCCGCCCTCATCGCAAACCGCTCCTCGCACTCACGCTCCGTGTTCAAGAAACTCGTGCACAGCTACGACGCCAAGGAAATCCGCAAGGGCATCGACGCGCTCAAAAAGAGAGTCGATAAGCACTTTGGCGATGCGGATGATGCCGGTATCGCGCGGAATTTGGTCGCCAAGGTGTTTGAGGAGTGTGAGGGCCGGTATGTGGATGTGCATGAGAGGCTGCGCAGGATTGGGCAGGATGTTTATGCGGGGGAGGTTGATGCGGATTGGGGGGTCAATGAGGTTCGGGGGGCGTTTAGACGGTGATGTGGGCCAGGGGTGAGAGGTGATCGGGCACATTGAGGTTGAGCTGCTTGGGATGATTCTCGTACAAAGAGTAGGGAAGAGGGAAGGGGATGGTTTGTTTTGATTGTGGGACTTGCATATGCATGGCGTTTATCGGGCGCGATTGGGATACGATGAGAGATAAAATCGTATGTGTATGATTTGACTTGAGTTGAGTTGAGTTTTGCGGCTTTCTCGGGCAGGCAGATGTTTGAAGGAGGGTAAGGTAGGGTACGAAGTAGAAGGTATTTAGCATTTTTTTACAATGAGAGGAGAGTGGGGATGTTGTATAAAGGTTTTCTCTCTTGCCATCCGATCTCTAGATGTCGGTGCAATTTAGGTCGAGCTGAGATGGCAGACCAGGGGCGAGATCTGGATCGTAGTGTTGTTGCGTGCATATGTGCTCTGCACGATGGTCTAGTGATTATGGTATGTTGTTGGGATGCCGTGGGATGCCGTGGGCAGTCGTGGGTGGAAAGGAGCTTGGGATTAGCAGTTGGCTTTGTTATCGTTCGGACATTGTATCAGATACCTTGAGGCGACTAGTGTACCTATACCATGTATGCAAAGGGTCGACGGCGTCAGCTGGGTATGGCGAGACGTCTGTCCCGGGCTAGAAATTGCAGTACACGAGACAGGGCGCTCATCCCAGGATCAATCCCTGAGTCCCTCGCCTAGGCGAGTCCAGATGTGAGGAATCAGGGCGAATTGATTGAGTCCAGCCTCGTGCTGCACTGCAATATTTAGCCTGGGGCAGACGTCTTGCCAAGTTAACACTGAACTCTATTGGTCAGCCTTGTCTTTGCTTTCCCCTGACCGGTGACCGGTGAAGGGAGCTTGGCAGATTCAGGACGTCTGGCCCGGGCTCAAGGTTGTAATGCACTAATCCTGGAATTTGAGGCTTATATGGTGAGCAAATTATTAGTGTACTGCAATCTTTAGCCCGGGGCAGACGTCCTGCCAAGAAGTCTTGTGGTTGCCCCTCGTTCTAGATGTCACATTTTGACCGGTGACTGGGGAGAGGTGACAGGTGAGAGGTGACCGGTGAAGGAGGCTTGGCAGATGCAGGACGTCTGCCCCGGGCTAAAGATTGCAGTGCATTTGGCGCTAGCTAAGCGATAGAAGGTGCAAGGCTTCGAGTAAATGTGATTGGTAGATATGCAGCAGAGCCCCAAGTGAAGTGTATTAAATTATGCAAGATAAGGTCAGCTGAAGTGTACTGCAATTTTTAGCCCGGGGCAGCGCCGTCGCCAAGATGGTTATGATTCAATTTGTTAGGTAGAGAGAGAGTAGATTTTTGCTCGTAAGAGCTTTTAAAGAGTTGTTGAATCTTTGATCTTTGGTTCTTTGGGTGTTGTTGGTGAGGACCCGTGGTTCTGCACACTCATGATGGCGAAGCGTCCAAACGTATACGTGGATGGAGGATGACTCGAAAATTTTCGAGTATAGGCTTGTGGTCGCTTGTCCCTCGTTCTAGACGTCAATGGCTGGTGAAGGAGTTTTGGCGAGACGTGTGCCCCGAGCTAAAGATTGCAGTACAATACGCTCGTTCGTTCAGAGCTTGACCGGTCACTGGTGACGGGGCCTTGGCAGGATGTCTTCCCCAGGCTGAAGACTTCAGTACATCGGTGGCACCAAATCTAGCACTTCTTGTTGTTGTTTTTCTCGAACCACTTAGTGCAAGAGTCTTGACTGCGGTATATATCTTCAAGAATGAATGGTGGGCTTTGATCCTATCTCAAATGAACTAGGATCTCAAATCTTTTGTATATGTATGGTCAATTGAATAGTGCTTTGAAGCGAGTGAACCTAGGGCGGAGTTCGTAATGCAGGATCGAGACTGGGTCTTCATCAATTGGGCTTGTATACAGTGCTTGGGATTTGGCTGGCTAATGTATGCAGAGTAATGTGCACGTTCGTCAAAACTGCATGAAGACGTAAGGCGAGTGCTAATAAGCTAGCGGATCAGTGCCTGTATCTGAGCACAGCCCAAGGAAGTCTTCATAGCCCAACACCCGATGCTAATACACTGTTCAAAATGTTCGATATTTGGGTGTCTCTCTGATCATACCACAGTCCGTTTCCTCTTCAGACACCACGCCCGCTCCTCAAAAACTTTGCAATTGGCATTCCGATTCTGCATCACACAAGCCGCGTCAACTTCCAACACATCTAGATGAGCCAAGTATTCAACCGAACAATTTACGCTTACATCCGCGTTGAATATGTCACACTGCGTCTCGAAGATTGATACCACAGCGGCAGCGGCCCGAACGTTCGCAAAGTTCGCCGAGACGGAATTGATCCCATTCAGTAAAAACGGCAAGAAGAAAAGGACCGCGAAGTATGGGCCATGCTGACCATATGCGGAGTTTTGAACTTCTTTGGGGTGGTTTTGATGTTGGTCCTCGTGACGAGTAACTCGGATCCATGCGCCGCCCAAGTTATCATGCATCTGAATCACAAATTCGTCTGGAATATTTGAGTCGAATCCCCGTGAATGAAGTATACAACAGAGATCAACCGTAAAGCCTCCAGTATTGACAGTGCCTGGAGTGACATCAAAGTTCCGGACATTCAACTGCTTGTATCCGTGATTACCGAACCGACTCACAGCCCATCTCCAGCCGTCTTTGTCGATTCTAGGCCCGGCCAAGAAGATCAAGCTTTGGGGTAGTGTAGTCTGACTACTAAGTAGATGGTGCATACGCTCGTCGATGGGCATCTCTCTCAACTTCGTGATATCCCACGTCAGCAAGCTCGCAAGACAAGTAAACTCATCATCTTCGCGGCTTGTAGACCGGTATATGCTTGCACTGAAAGCCTCCATGATGGCCGCATTCACCCTGAGCGGATCACCAGGGCGGAACAAGTGCGGCATCGTAATCCCAACGAGATGGCGCTGGGGATGAGGAAGTGCAAAAGCTGCCCGCAATATTCGCAGCTTCCAGTAGAATGTAGACGCATCGATGCTCATCGCAGTATGAGAGCGAAGCGTCTGTCTGACGTCCGACAGTACATCCCAGCGTATGCGCCCAGTTTTTTTCCTGTAGCTGGGCCATCCGACCCACGCTTCGTGCGCGGCCTCGAGATCGGTATACCCGTCTTTAAGCTTCACGTAGAGCCTGACTCCGAGAGCGCCTTCCTGGAGTGTCCAGAGCCGTCTCATCCAACCGCAAATAGAAACCCGCATAAAGGTCTCCACGGGCGAATGCGTTGCATGGCTTTCGAGTTCGCTGTCTAGTATCAGCACCCTTTTGGCGAGTTGGTAGGTCTCTTTCATCAGTTGCAAGGCTGTCAGCCTTTCTTTTGCATACTTGGAATCAACCGGGATGCAGAGGGTGTCAAGCCAGAACCGGACTGAGCGATTGCGATACCGTCTATACACGGCGTCAAACTGAGCTGTATTTACTAGATGCCAGGTAGTTGTTGTCGCACATAGCCCATCCAGTAGTTTCTTGAGGCGACAATACTGACACCTTGGCAGAGAATTGGTTACTGGGTTTCCGAGTCCGTCAGACCAGACGTGAGAGAATGCAACATAGTCTTGTCCCTCAATGTATGACTCAACGTGCAAGTTTATGTCGCCACGGTCGGAGATATCCATAGACAACAAGGGAATCTGTCGTTTCCCCAAGATTCTCAAAACCTGCTTTAAGGGGGACCAGATGTGTTCGCAGGTACAGTTTGGAGATGCGTGCTTTGTCTCGTACGTAGCGATGTTGAGCTGGCGCGCAACACATAAAGTTGATCCGCATGTTGAATGGTCCAAGCCGTTCGCGAGTCGTGGAAGAGTGCTGATGTACTCCAGAGCAGAGGGAGAAAAGTGTCCAGCCAACATCGTGATCTCGCTAAGACACCACCCCAAGTCCTTCATTCTCAAAAGTGTGGAATAGCCGACCGGAAAGAACAGACAGTAATCAGTGTTCCAAAAGAAAGCTGGCCAAAGATAAGTCCCTAGAACTCGGAAAGAGAGATCTACTTCTGCAGGTAAAGACCACTTTGCTGCGAACGCTC
This sequence comes from Lophiostoma macrostomum CBS 122681, assembly GCA_010405375.1. Lineage (NCBI taxonomy): Eukaryota > Fungi > Ascomycota > Dothideomycetes > Pleosporales > Lophiostomataceae > Lophiostoma > Lophiostoma macrostomum. The sequence continues at coordinate 83,994 of MU004440.1, forward strand.
GAGTATCGTCCGTCGTCGACGCCAAGCAGCAGAATGTATGTAATCTAGTCAAGCAATGTCGAATTCTCTGGATTGTGTCTTTTATCAGCGGTTCAGATAACCGAAGACACACAGAATCCTCCAGCATTGTCGTGGAGACCCGCCCATGCTCGAAATCCATGTCGGGCTCAACGAACCGATCCTGGGAACCCGCATCCCCTAGTACCTCCCACAGTACGCCAAAGTACAACCAATTTTGTAAAAAGCCGGCCATTTGATTCGATAAGTCTTGTGAGAAGTCTCCTGCAAGTAGTCGGGACTCATTGAATCCGCAGCGAGAGGGATACCCAAAGAAGTCGAGCTTGTCATAAGGAACCGAATTCAAGACTGGGATATTTCTCGGCGGAAAGAGAGGATTGTGCGGGCTTTCTAAGTGGTCCATGATCGGTGTTGTTAGCTTGAGGGAGGAGAGTCGTCAGGCTGAGAATAGGCGAGTCCCCAAGATGTTCGCCCACCTAAACAAAAAGTACCACCTGCCCCTACGCAAGAGAATACTTAAATGCCTCACTATAACCTAGCCTAAAGATATATTTAAAGACCTAGAGTATAGGTATATATGTATATATATATACTTAAAATTTATAACATACTGGACGGGCGAGTGGTCAGGACAGGCGAGCGGTCACCCTTTGCCAAGACCCCATCAAAATCGCGACTATTATAGGTTCTTAAGAAGGCTTCCAACAAACCTGTATATAGATTCGTTACTAGAGCTATTCTTTAATATCTATAGTATTATTTTTACATGTTCTCAAGTTATACCCAGCCTTACCGCACTGCCTGCAGCGCCTTTAAGTCGGCTCATCTCCATCAACGCGTGCCTTCTTCTTGCCCTTCTTCCTATTACTACAAGCACTAAACTCCTTAAGAGCAGTCAATCGAGCGCCTTCCTTAAT